>VZRE01000928.1:71119-153425 GCA_013396775.1 Cephalopterus ornatus
AGGGGGGCTCGCCCCGGGGCGGCGGGACAGCGCTGCCCCGGGCCCGGGAGGGGGAAGCGCGCAGGGAGCGCGCCGCGACACGTTCGCATTGCCGGGTGAGCGCTCCGCCAACGCCAGGGGTGAGGCAAGTTCTGGGAGAAAAGCGCCCAGAGGAAGCGGCTAGATGGCACAGGCCATTTCCGTGGCGGTTTAGAGAGTTTAATCAGAGCTCGGCGCTTCTTTTAACTTCAGAAGGCAAAACGCGTTAAAATCTTAAATCAGTAATTACTCTGCCTAGACTAAATCGCTAAGGAAGTGGAGCTGAAACACAGATGGCCTGGAAAATGCAGCTTCACAAAAGCTAGTCCAGATGTTAAACAGCCTAAATTGGTAGGTCTCTATCCCATAGACACAGTCTAGAAGAGTTAATTCCCTGCTGCCTTATGGGTTTTTTAAAAGCTGTGTCTTGACTGTGCTTCAGATGTGTTGATGCAAAGAGCGTTCCCTTCGAGAACAAGCTTTGGTCCAGCAGACCAGTGGGCCAGGAGCAGCACACCAGGAATACAGCGGTGGTGCTTCCAGAATGAGTTTGATCCAGGAGTTGTTCAGACATGGCCATGCGAACCTCAGGGACTTGGGTCAGTTCAGTTTTTAACCAAAGCTTATTTGCTCCAGCAGGGTGTCAGCCCTGGCAAACCCTTGCCTGCTCCATACAGAGCCAGTCAGGTATTCCTGGATCACCCTCTCTGGTTCAGGAAGGCTTTTAGAGTTGTCACTGCTGACCACCCACCCATGGAATTAGGAAGATGGTGAGTTTAGATCCAGACCAATGGTGCAGAATCTCTCTGGGTATGTCAGCATCACACTGTCTCGGACTTTTCACTCTGTGTGCTGAAACACTAATTGAAATAAGGAACAGCAGGAAGTAAAAAAGCCCTTGTAACCTGTTGATATGCTGGGCTTAAAGTCAGGCAGACAGGTGGCACAGTAATGCAGGAGGGATAAACTGTAGCTAATTTCACAGACACTGTAAAAACCTTTTAAAAAGTAGATCTAGTGCATAAAACTCCACGGAGAAAACGGCAATGGTATATTCACTGGTAAGTGTCTGTAAGCAGCAGCCTTTTTGGCAGAGCAGATGTCATCAGCCAGTAGTGTTTCAGTAAGAAACCACTTAGTAAGAGACCACTTAGGAGGACTGTAGGAGTGGCAAGACTGTGACAAAAGCCTGGCTGATGATCTCCTGACCACAACAGGAGTGTGCAGGCACCACACCAGGGTAGCACCAGCCGGACAACAAGGTCAAGGTACTTCTGCATTGACAGATAATACATGAAAAAAGGTACTTTTGCACAGAAAATTACAAAATTGCCTGCACATATGTTCCTGCTGCCTTAGAGTGGCCTGAGCCTGAAATACAAAAACTTTGTTCTGGAAGTGCTGCACAATATTCAGGGAAGGAGTCAACCTCCAGTAAAAGAACATCCATACAAGATTTTTATAATATTCAGTGTGATCTATTTCACTTGCTTCTCATATAAATCTCTTCTCTTACCTAAGTCTAATTCCTGTCAATTGGAAAAGGACAACTTTTTCCAAAGATGCCAAAGGGGAAAATAAAGCTACCAAAAAAACAAACAAACAAAAAAACCCCAAACCAAACCCACCAAATCACCCAACACCTAAACTACAAAGTTGTTTTGGGTACAGTAATCATTAGACTTAACTGCTATCGATGACTTGAGTACAAGCCATTTCCTTTTCAGTCTATCATGGCTTTTTCAGAAAATTGATTTTTCTTCAGTTAAGGCGTTTCATTATAGTTTACTACAGTATTTGGATGTTGCTTTGTCCTGTGAACCTTGTTCATTAGTTGTGGATTGGAGCATCTAGTCTTTTTGGAAAGCATGGATACTGTCCTGATTTTCTGGACAGCTGATCTGACTAAAAAAAAAAAAAAAAAAATCCCTTAGNAAAAAAAATCCCTTAGAGGTGGCATGCCACAGCTTGTTGTGTTCCACTGGTTTCAGTTATGTTCTTTTTCTACCTTCTGACAGATACATTTCCCTCAAAATAATGTGTTATCTTTATGGAACTGGGCTTAATGCCTTAAACTATTGATTGTATTTCTTTCTTATGTTTAGGTATATTTTGATTTCCCTAGTTCACTGATTTAGTTCTGTAGATGGCACTAGACAACACAGGTTTGCTCTCCAGAGATGTTGAAAATATATATATATAACTACAGTATTTTTTGTTCAATGGAAGTTTTAGTTGCTGACCTTCAAGTTTAATGACTTCAATGACAAATGGATCCATCTTTTCAGAATTTGACCTTATTTAGCTCATTTATATACAAATTTATTTCTTCAGCCTTTTTTTCTATTTTAAAGTTACTAACCTTTTGTATTCTTTCTGTGCCATTGTTGCGTGCTTAGCAAATAATCATGCTGAGTCTAACCCCAACTTTCCTTCTTTTAACCTTTCTAGGACTTGTGCTACAGTACTAACTGCTGATTTGATTTTTCCACTGAGCTGTCCTCAAGGTATTTGCTGTACCCAGTGATCTTTCCTTTAGGAACAATTGAAATAACTTTTCCAAAGTCTGTTGCCATTGTCTGAGTTGACAGAGCCCATTGGAAAGTGTTTTCATAGAATCATTAAGATTGGAGAAGAACTCTAGGATCCAAGTCCAGCCATTAACCCAGCACTGCTAAGTGGACCACGGAACCATGTCCCTAAGCAGTACATCTACACGTCTTTTGAAAACTTCCACGGACAGTGATTCCACCAAGGAGGAAGGTTTTGGGATATCCCTGATACCTAAGCATTCATTTTATCTCTTCCGCTTCCCCTTTTCCCTCCTTCTCTCTCACCCGTGTGTGTTGCATGCTTTGCAGATGAGAAACCTGATCTGATCTTGAAAGAGTTAAAGCCCTCATCCTTATGCTTTTACTAATAAGGCAGCCAGTTCTTAAACCCTACAAATAAAACATGTAGGTTATGCTGTGGAACTTACAACCAGTATGAAGTGCAGTTTCTGCACCTGCTGACAACTGTGTAACAGGTTTCTAGCCCAGCTGATTACTTATTTCACACATAACCCAGTGTCAAAAACTTAAGGCATATCAACATTCTTCTACAGGTTAAAACTTACTGTAAAAGCACAAAGATAAGTCTCATGAACTATGCAAGTTCTTACAGAGCATCTCAAGAGCTTCTTGGTGATATTTACTGTAGGGGCAATTCCTACTGCCATCTGATTTAGGCAAAGAATTCTGATCTCACATCCAGCAATAATTTTAACCTTAGGTATAGGAGCAAAAGTTACGAGTTAAGAAGCACAACCACACACTGCTGACCATCAGAAGCTTGGAATAAACACAGTAAAAATGAGGCAAATAACATCAAACCTCAAGAAGAGACTAGAAAGAAAACTTGTTCCTTAAACAGCCTCAGAACTCTGCGGATTCTACTTTAACACCTCAGTATTGTCCTATAGCTAAGGAGCCATACCACCTCTACTTTGTATTCTTCCTACAAGGTAGTAGTGTTTGTATGGCTTATAGTAAAATATAATCCAAAATCTGGTGAGTATCTGTCAGCTGTAAGTTTCTTGAAGCATAAGGGGCCAGCTTGAGGAGCTGCTGTTCTGGTGAAAACAGAAAGCACAGACCAGTGGCTGGAGCGAGAATAACACAAAATGTGTATTGCAAAAATCTCATATAATGAAAGCTTTTAGTAATAATGCTGTAAGCCATTGGTAGCAACCACTCCAGTGCAAGCCAGTCAGTGGTTTACTTCAGGAAATGATTTAAAAGTGAGGTGATTACTACATCCACACAAAGGCAAAATAACAAGCAGAATAAATATGCAATATGGAAGTGTAAGAGGGGAAAATAGAAAGCATCTATGAAAGTTCAGTTTTGGTCTAGAGACCAAAGGATTTAAACCACATGGGCTAATGTGTTTGCGATTCAATGCCAGCCTGCACCTCTGTTATTTTGATTGGAAAACCAGGAATATTATGTTAATCTCCAGGAACATCCACTGAACCCCACTTGCTTTCTTTGATTTTTTTTTTTTAATAAAGCTTAACCTGCTGTACTTGATCTTCCAGTCTAAAATGGAACCAAAAAAAGGGCAGATGCATTCAATTCTGAACTCAAATTAGAGAGGACAAGCTTGCAGGTAATAAAAGGAGGGAAGTATCGCTCTATAGATGCGCCTCACACAAAGTTTTTACTACAGTGGTGGGTGAACCACAAGGTGTGAACCCACAAAGGCAGGCCCATATCTGAGTGAAGTGACTGGAGGTGCCCAGGTGGTGCATGAGATGCTCAGCTGAACAGCAGATCAGTAACAGCCACCTCAATGTTGTATTCAGGTATATAACTGCTGTTAAAGCCGCACAGAACTGTTCCATGTGACACATAAAACAACTTGCAGCAGCTCCCAGTCAAGAACATAATTAGCTAAGCTATGGGTGGTTGACAGAAGCATTATTTCCTCACTGTGCCTGTGCTGTTTGGGTACCTACCAGCAGTGCCTTTCTGCTGCATCACACTGGCATAACACGCCTGCCATCAGGCCACACAGTTCAGCTCTGAGTAAGCATGACCAGCAGTTTAAACATCCAAATGAAGGCACCTCATGGAGGCCTGGTGAGGCAGCAGACTGAAGTCACAGCTGAAACCTCTCTGCCCCAGTTGTTTTGAACTTATTCCTCCTGGCATAGATTGTTTTCTGGACAGTTTGTTGTGATGGCTCAGTTGTTCCCTACTGAGGGGTAGCTCAGTTGCTGTAACAGCTTGAGCCATGTGGTTTAAGGCTACACATAGAAGCCCAGGTTGGTCTGATTTATTATCGGGGCAGTGGAACAGTTCTCACTTAGCTTGTAATATCCAGTTAGCAAGACTTGCTGTGACACTATGTATGGGGACAAGAAAAACATCACCAAAGCAGCTGAGAACTGCAGGCATGCAAAATGCCCAGGAAGGTGGTGGAGTCACCACCCCTGGAGGTGTCTGGACATGACACTTAGTGCCATGGTCTGGTTTACAGGGTGATAGGTTGGACTCAGTGATCTCACAGGTCTTTTCCAACCTGATTGATTCTGTGAAAATGGCTCTGACAAGCAAGTTAGAGCATTCAGTGCTTTTATCCTACTAAATGGATGAAAAGGAAGCGAATGAGGTTGATTTGACTATGCAGTAGGTAAAACGATACTATACCTTAGTGAAGGTGCAGGTGATACACGCCTGTATGGGGTTTGGAAGGCTTCACCTAACCTGAGCAGTGTGGATGCAAGTTGGTTTCATTCCAGATCTCTTAATTGCATTTGCATGGTGAGGAACTCAGACTAACCATTTTATCTTAAACTCTGCATAGGCTGGGAACACACGTGTAGTCAATTAGAGCTATTCAGTGAATTAATGTGGGTTGGCAAAACAACTGGTTGCTTGTCTGCCCATATATTTAAATTCGAATACCATTGCTTACATGCCAGTTGAACTTTAACATCTTTGCAGTTCAATACAAAGCGAGTGAGGAGTCTGTCAGTGCTGAGAACACATACTCATGAGCGTTTCACATACTTGTTTTGCTCTGTAGGAACACTAACCTGTAATTTACACAGCTGAGTCATTGCTCTGTCAACCTGGCTAAGTACAGGCTTACAAAGACAGACAGTTGAGCTCACATGTGACTTGTGGTTGAACAGCCACAATGAGTTCTGCCATTTTTTTGGTTCTTTAGTCATCTTTCTCTATAGAACACAAGTATTTAAAAATGGGGGCTTGCTTCTGTTGGTAAAGCTACACTTTACCGTTTCTTTAGTCTTAGTGGCAAATACATTCCCATTATTTAGCATAAGTTACAATACAACTCTGTATTATTTTTGGCTTTAGTATAACTGTCTGTAAGTACAAGCATTTCCCATAGTCACCCTGATCATGATTGCACTTTTTTTAAATAAATTCATGGCCACAGTTAATTCTTGGACCTCTCAGGTCAAGTTTTCCCCTTGTGTTCTCTCTTCATTCCATTTTTTCAATGCATGTGAGGACATACACATTGACACCTTTCTAAGTTCACTATTTCCTGGTGAGAACAATGTCTGAAAGAGACTTCTGTAGATAATAGCACTGACAGAATGTGGAGTGGGGGTAACCATGGTGCACCAGCTCATCTCACCCTTTGTGACCAGCTCTTATAAACATCCACATGGAAAACACTTAGCACTCTCGGATTGTATGGAAGTGACACAGCCTGCACTTTCTGACTCTTCAGACACTCTTAGGAAAACACACCCGAGTCCTCAAGGAAACAAATCCTCAAATAGATCCCTCATCTCTCAAAAAAAACCAAAAAACCTTCCTCTTTGCTTTCAGCAGCAAGAGACCACAGGTATTGATCCTTTCTGGCAAAAATAACTGGCATCCACAGCCCATGGCATAACGTAGATGGTAGTAGCAGCAAACAGTGGTTTCACTTAAAACACTTACAGACAAACTTCTGGCTGTTAAGCTTTCATCAGGCTCCATTGTTTTAGCAGCTGGGTTTTCCTGCCTTTATTAGTCACCTTTTAAGTTAGGCACTATAATCTGTGCTTCATAATCATATTAAAATACATAATTTTTAGGGAGCCCCTGGCAGTGTACAAAGAAGGCCGTAAGCTTAACATCTTGTGCAAGGCTATGTCCAAGAGCTGTTGTTCCATTAGTGGAATAGAGAAAAACAAAACATACTCAAGAGTGTCTCAGTTACAGGAGCACTGTTGCAAACTACTGCTGTTAGGAGAGGGTCATAGACTTCGTTTGAAAATGAGTAATAGTACCATAGTAGCACATCTACCTTTTAAAAATATTGTTGGATTGAGCAGGTTTTTTCCTGCTATGCTCCTTTCTATCGTATCTAGCCACCAACTGGAATTCTATGGGAAGAGCAGCAGCCTTTTTTTTTTCTCCCCAACCTAAGCTAGGATCACACTGTGGTAATCCTTTAAGTTGTAACAGTACACTGTTTCTAGAGAGAAAATGAGAATTTTGATTTTTTAGTTTGAGAGAACAGTTGTAGATCTGGCAAGGAGGCCTTATGGCTTCATTTCTCACAGGCTACAGTCACATTGTCTAGTTTACAGTGCAAAAATAAGTGGAATGTTAATTTTTGGGCTGCTAAAGAAAGCTCAGGGTGAAGAGGGCAATCTGCACTGCTGTTTTAGAGGTTTGCTTGACTGGGTTTTTTTTCTGTTGTTCAGAGATACCTAGGCAATGATTTGGGCTAGTTGAGTGGAAAATCAAATAGGAGCCTTTCTGTAGAACAGCACAAACTTACAAATGCAGATGTCATCTCTCAACATGTCAAATCCAGTTGAAAAGCATGGAAAAACATCAAACTTACCTGCTTCTGCAGCTGGTCCAGAGTGGTTCATGGCACACAATAAAGCTTGCACAAATCTCTTAAGAGCCAGTTATGTTGAAGCAAGGTGAGAAACCCTTTTTATCTTGGCCATCCTGCCCTCACACCTGCTTCCTTTTATAGAGTCAAATTGTTAACACCTGTCCATTTGCCTACTGGGAATTCCTGCTCTTTAGGATTCGGAGGGACATCTGGAAGTAGTTGTCAACCTGCTTCCCCCCTTCAATTCCATAGCTTGTTAGTAAATTGTAATTATTCCTACACCCCATCCTACATTTACTTCCAGCACTGCAAGTGGAAGAGGAAAGAGAAATCAGATCCATAAACCCAGCAGAGCCAAGCAGCAGGTGTTTCTGTAACCACAGCAGCAGGACCAAGGTCAAAGCAGTCCTGCTGGAATGTGCTGGGAACCAGCACAGCAGCTCCACAACTGCTGTGTAAACACCTTCCTTCAGCGTGACATCAAGACCAGGGATAAACCTGAGAGCCATTTTATTCTCTTCAGGATGCGGGACCAGTTCTTCCGTTGCCAGTTTTATAACGGGATACAGGCCCCTCTGAGTTCAAACCAGATTTGCTAACAGTGGTTGGAGGCTGTGTGGCTGAGTGGAACTGAGCATTTCTTACAGTAAACCAGCAGACTAGACAAGATGTGGAAGCTCATCCATCATAATGGCCATTAAGCATCCAAATACTTCTGCTGCAGCTTCATCACTTGCTGCTAGGAAACAGCACCACTAATTTCTCCAAACTGCTTATTGAAAAATAAGATGCCGTGAAAACGGGAGAAATTCCTTGGTCCTTCCACAATCAACTGATTGTCACAAACACTCACAGGGTGGAATAAATGAGCAAATATTTCCTTGTCAAGCTGGCAGGAAAAGATAGAAAATGAGGAATTCCTTGCCCATGACTGGCTGCAGAACACCTAGTTTTCTCACACAAAGCTGTGCTTAAAACTGATTTCTCTCTGCTGTGGCTTCTGTTGTTTCCATTGGGAAGTTTGTTGCATCAGAGTAAGGTGGCCTGATGTGTACATTTTGATGTAAGAGCAAGAAAGGCATTTTGACCTTCTCAACAGAGGATCGTGTTTTCTTCTTGCTAGCATCTATGGACTGTTGTTTTCCTATTTTTATTCACAGTTCAACCCAACTTCAGACTCTCTTCAGCTTCACTGGAAGTTAATTGAGAATGGAAATAGTTTAATTGCTCAATCAAATAGAACTGACTGTCCTCAAATGTGCTCAAGTGATTTGAGTAAGATCATGCTCCAATAGTTTAAAACATGTCAGAATAACCCTTGAAAACAATTACACTCAAATTCTTATATGTAGAAACTAATAAATGGAACCAGTCCCCTGGCCTTCTGTCTCTGGCTATCCTGTTTCCTCTTACCCTGTTTTTCCAGACCTGCCCATGCAGTTTGCAGCAGCAGCTGTATCAATACTAATTTATTGAAAAATTGTTTTGCAAAGAGCTAGCTCAGGTATTTTTATGTCCATGACACAGCTAATTTGTAATGGGACGAGCTGCCAGGAATAACCAAGGAGATGGCTCTATCTGTGGTGATCCTGTTTGTTCATTCCTATGGGAAATTAGTTTATCTTTCTGTCATATGTCATTTGTAGGAGCCTATAGAAAAAGGCCATAAAATAGATGATTTTCCAATAGAAAAACACTTCCACTTCTGAGATTATTTAACCTCAGGGCAGAAGAAATAGGAAATGCTGACAGTGCTCTGAGGATTCAATGAAGGAGAGGAAGAAGAATGTAACAAAAAATGTTTGTTGTGAAGAATCAAGGAATTGTATTTTGTTTTTTGAAAAACACACTATATTAGCATATGAAGTCAGTTTAGGAAAAGCCAAATGTCAACATGCAGTGAAATAACTGCTAGGGATTGCTTAAGAACAGCTGTTGTCCAAACGAGTGTTTTCTGTACAAGTCATTCTCTTCGGGGGTGTCAGAGCTGCCAAGATTGTGGTAGAAAATTGAACTTACTGTAACACTGCAGGGGATAAGTCTGCTTGGAGGGCAAAGAAGCTGACCTGTATTTTGGAACTTGTATTTTAAGTGGATGTTAAAATAAGTATCACGTAAGGATCAGTACCTGATGTGTGCTTACTTCAAACTCAACGTGCAGCACAGCAGCCCTGAACTGTGTGTGCAACTGGGAGTCTCACCAGTCAGTGCTTGTAGCCTTTCACATTACACAGCTTGTCTTGGAGGAGGGACCGTGAAATTCATGTCTTGTAGTAATGACAAAATCATTTGCTTCCATGAATGTTGCAGTGCTGGTTTTGCAGTACTGTTTCTCACTGAGCACATGCAAATACAATTGCTTGCTTACAGCAACATCCTTGGTCTGTGCTGGTGGTTTACATTAGTGGTTTACAAATACTGGTATAGACTTAACTGTTGTACAGCAACAACGTGACTTTGGTATCTTTAACTATGGCTGTGCTGCTGCCATTAACTGGTGGAAGCTGCAGACGCAAAAAAAGAGAAAGCAAAGATCTTTTGTAGTTTATTCACCCAAGAGGCAAAGCCTCTGGGGCATGGGACAGCAGAAAATGTCAGACCAGCTGTGAGATGTAACACAATTCAAATATTTTGCATTCTGCCAAGTAAATTGGTCCTAAACACACAGAACTTCTCCTAACTTCTTATGGCCTTATGGTCTTTTTACACATCTGTGGTAAGTGCCTGCCTATAAAAGAGAACATGTACTTTCTGAGGAACAGCTTCAAAAGGATTTTGTTGTGTACACACCACCTTTGCTGCATTAACAACCTTCAGTTCTTACCAGTACAGGCTCTTGTAAGGTAGTATTAAAGAAGAAGTCCAATTATAAAGCGTGGAAGGGAGTGGGAGATCTGAGCCTAAGAGCCTGAGAACTGGAATCAGTACAGGTTTCTCAGATGTACTGATTACTTTTACCACAGGTATAACTTTGTCCACGAACCCTCATTGATGTGATGCTCTTTCATTTTTTGAAGGCTCACCAGCAGAGCAGAAAAGCAGATCGCTTGTTGGCAGCAGGCAAATATGAAGAAGCAATTTCTTGTCACAGAAAAGCTGCTGGTGAGTAGGTTATTTCTCACATTCCAGCTGTTAAAATCAGTGTCTAGATTTGCATGCTTTGTGCACCAAGCCTGTCTGAGCTCAAGAAGCGTTGGGACAACGCTCTCAGGTACGTGGTGTGACTCCTGGGGTGTCCTGCCCAGGGCCAGGAGTTGGACCCAATGATCCTGATGGGTCCCTTCTAACTCAGAATATTCTGTGATTCTCTGATTCTGTGTAAGTAGAATATCTAGTTACTTGCAAAATTTTTATTTTTAAAATGTGAGTTTGTTTTTCAGTCCAGATCAAGATCGAGAGCCCTTTTGGAAACTTTTTTTTCTCATACGAGCTGCTCAAGTGAGACATTTCCAAAGTTGTTTTGATTGGGGGTGGTTATCCCTGTGAACGCAGTTCTTGGCTGAAGATGAAGCCAACACCTTGTGTCATGCAGAGACTAAAGTTGGGTACCTGCTGTAAGCCAGTTTCACTTTACACTTTCTATTTTCTTCACCTCAGCTTTCATAGCTGAGGTCACCTGCTTCCCCTGCTAATAAAGGAAATACTTAGACAAACGTTTGCTTACAAAAGTTCACTTCCCTTTCCTAATGTCTGAATCAAGGCAGCTGAGAACAGGTGATGAGCTCAGCTTCCCCAGAGCTTGAGCAAAACAGCAGATTGACACCCTGTCCTGTGTGAGACCTTGTGCATTTATCTGTCCATTTAAATACTCCTGCCTAATTATCTGTGTTGGAGTCCCTCGGCTCTCTGACAGTGCAGCAGATACTTGGCAGAAGAAGAAAGAGGAGGTCTTAATTGGTGCAACAAGTAGGACATTTTCAGTGACAGGGCTTTGAGGAGACAAAGTAAGTGGCTACTCTGAACATCGTAACCTAGATACCAGGCCTTCTCACTTTCCATTCATAAATACTGGAAGTTAAAGTGAGAAACTGATAGTTTCTTTGGTTTTTATGAGTACTCAGAGTGATCAGGGATAACACATTCTAATATGCAGACTTTTGGTTTTCTTTCAGTTCATATACCAAGACAAAACCCAGAAGGGCACTGAATGTTTCCTGCTTTTCTTTGTCTGATGATTCTATGCCATTATCTTGCATCATTCCAAATTTGGTTAAGAATTTCTTACACCTTGTCATCTTCAGCACTAGCAAGATATGCTCAGAGTGCTTCTCTGACTCTTAAGCCAGCACATTTTCTAGTTTGGAGGGGAACTTGGGAAAAGAAGTGAGGAACTAAAGACCAGAATTTTTCATTATGAATATAGTTTAAAAACATGACTTCATAATACTGATGTGCCATGGGCAAGAGGATTTTACTTACCCCATTTTGTCATAAAGTGCTTGTACGCTAAAAGTCTGGTCCTTAGCTGTGTTCCTTCCCTTCATGGGAAAGCTATTCTTCTGGGACTTTCTGGAAATGGCTGTTGTCCTCTGAAAAACAAATTTGAGCAAGCCAAGCCAACAGGATACCATGGAAAGGGTGTAGTGCGCGTTGCAAGATCTTACAGCAGTTTTTCTCGACTTTTGAAAACCAGCAGGTGTTTCCAGCCACTGTAACTCAATAAATACTTAGCCTCTAGACTGCTGCCTTTATGTGGGGGTTCAGCACACGAAAGGCCTGGAGGCTTTCCTTAGGTTTTATGGGAAGGCTGAGGTGGTGCTGAGCGCTGATCCGTTCTCTCTCCGCAGCGTACCTCACGGACGCCATGAAGCTGACGCAGTCGGAGCAGGTGAGACTCGAGTGCAGCAGCTGCCAGAACCAGCCACAGCTCCCGTGTGTCCCACCGTGCCCTCGCTCATCACACCCCCTCTTGGGCGTTACCCACTCCAGAGTTTTCTGAGCCCTTGGCAACCGCACCGGGAGTGTCGCAAGTGTGGTAACACCAGTCTTCCTAGAGAGTTTTCCTAAGTTTATGTGGAGCAGGGACAAGAGAAATACTAAGCCATCTGAGGGGGTCTCCAGCTTTCTAGTCTGCCAGGCGTCTTCAAGGAGGTGCTAAAACCAGTCTCGTGTTTAGCTTTTGCTGTGAGGCACTTGCTGAGACACAAAGCTGAGCGTCTCATCTACAGTCTGTAATTTTGGGTTTATTCATCCCGACTGGGGGATCTCCAAAACAACAGCCCCGACACCTTTCCTTATTCATTGCACAGATCTGCCTGTGAATGTAGCAGTATAGTCTGCTCAGCACTGTTACAGCAACAGGCTTTGAATTTAGGCAATATTATGAAAGCAAAAATATGAAAGCCTCAGTCTTTGCTCCAAAGGATCATTCTTGTAGAAAAATGGTGTCTCACCCAGGTGGTTCCTGTGAGTTAGTAACCACCATGCCACCCCTTCATTAAATATGGCTGAAATATTTGAGACTGTATCTGGCCTTGGAGCAATTTGCTACTTAGTTTTGGGTGTTATTGATATGTCTACACAGATACCATCATGGAAGCATACAGAAAGTTTGCATTGTTTAGCCAAAGCGTGGCTGTGCATGCCAGGAGAATCCCTTCCTTTCTGGTGCTTTTATAGGTCAGTTAAACTCCTGGTGCCCCTGCTCAGCCTGGTCAGTGACTTACTAACAAAAAGACCATTTTTTTTGCTAAATTTGGGTGACATCTGTGAATCTGTTGCATTGTACAAGCAGAAAGCACTTCTTGCTGGATTTAGTACCTGAATAGCAAAAGCTTCACACCCCCCCCCACCCCAGCCATGCTGTGATGCTGCTCGTGTAAATATTTACACACATGTAACTTTACCTGCATGAATATTCAGGTGGAGTCAGGGATCACCCACTAAATTGTTTAATCTTGTTCTTACCCAGGCTCAGCTGTCACTGGAATTACAAAGGGATAGTCACATGAAACAGTTACTGCTCATCCAGGAGAGGTGGAAAAGGGCAAAGAGGGAGGAAAAGCTGAAGGCCCAGCAGAATGCTGACAAGGAAACAGCCGCTCACCTTCAGACTTCTTATAAGCCATCTGCTGAAGACTCTGATGATCAAAACATACTAGTTCCTGTTACTCAGAAATACAGCCCTTCCACAGAGAAACATTCACAGGATATTCAGGGTGTCTTTGACAGGGACCCGGATACACTCTTGTTTCTGCTTCAGAAAAAAAAGGAGCCGGTGGAAGCATGTATTGGGAGCAAAGCTCCAAAAGATGACAAAACAATAATAGAAGAGCAGGCAACCAAAATTGCAGATTTGAAACGGCACATAGAATTTCTTGTGGCTGAAAATGAGAGATTAAGGAGAGAGAATAAGCAGTTAAAAGCAGAAAGAGCTAGACTCCAAAAGTCTCCAGTAGACAAGGAGCTGGATGTAGATGCTGACTTTGTAGAAAAGTCAGAGTTGTGGGGTCTGCAGCAACACTCAGAAAGTACTTCTTCAGCTGCAACTTGGCAGAAGTTCGCAACAACTGCTGGGAAGGCAAAGGACATTCCAATACCCAACCTTCCCCCCCTGGACATCCCGTCCCCCGAACTCCCACTGCTGGAACTCTCCGAAGATATACTGAAAGGACTGATGAATAGCTAAAAACCAGGAAAAGTGCTCAGTATAGTTACTCATACTTAAGAAAAGGGAAAGGCACCAGGACAATGGTGATCTGAGGGCAGAAACATCTACCACAATCCTACTGTTGGAGAAAAGGCATTAAGCAACTTTATTACTGTGAAACACACATCATATCTGATCTACTTCATGAGAGTTAAAGGTACCATAGTTGGTATAAGATGGTGAGCTCTTTAGTCTTTCTCCCAGTGTTTCAAACCAAACGACTGCCTGGAGAATGTTTCAAGTAACACAATCCTTCAGGGTTTCTAAGTATGCTATATGTAATAGTTATCTATAATGCCATAAATGATGGTGCAGAACCTAACTGTTATGGTTGCCAGTCGGCTGCCACTTCATATTGAAAAATGCTTTCTAGCATGAATTTAAACTGTGCATTTCATTATGCATAACTTCGTTAATTCAGATACAGTGCAATTTATACACCTCCTAGATGGATTTATGTGCCACACTCAGTACTCCCGACCATGTTAACCTCAAGTCAGGAGAGATTTTAATTTCCATTCTATGAAGGAACCAACTTATTCTGTTGACGAGGTTTTTTTGGGGGGTTATCTGTTTACATAACTAATCAGGGTGCATTGAATCTAGCTATTGGTTTCTGTATAAAGTGACATGGTTTAAAAAAAGAAAAACCTATACTTCAGGAAAAATACCCTTTTTGTTTTCAGTGATGCATGAATGGAAGTAATTCTAGCTGGCAGTATTTGATTGAAACAGAAATTGTTTACAGCTTAACCTGATTCAAAAAGGATAGGAAAATAAAAACCAAGGTGTTTTGACACTGAACGTGTGTTAAATCTCTACAGATGTTGCAGAGTATAAAAACCAAATCAGTGCTTGTACTAACACTTTAGTACCCATGTACAGCTGGGCTTCTGTGTTCATTATCCAGCACATTCGAGGAAGCTGGGATGCATTCAGAGGGCCCAGCCCATCTGTGAAGTGACCTGGCTGACAGCTGGGTTAGAATCATAGAATCGACCGGGTTGGAAAAGACTTCCGAGACCATCAACCCCAGCCCTTGATCCAACCCCGCCGTGGTTCCCAGACCATGGCACTGATGCCACATCCAGTCTCTTCTTAAAAACTTCTCAGGACAGTGAATCCACCACCTCCCTGGGCAGCCCATTCCAATGCCTGATTACCCTCTCAGTAAAAAATTTCTTCCTAATATCCAGCCTAAACCTCCCCTGGCACAGTTGAAGACCATGCCCCCTTGTCATACTGCTGGTTCCTGGCAGAAGAGCCCGACGCCCACCTGGCTACAGCCTGCTGTCAGGGAGTTGCAGAGGGTGATGAGGTCTCCCCTGAGCCTCCTCCAGGCTGAACAACGCCAGCTCCCTCAGCCTCTCCTCCTAGGATTCTCACAGGGTTCTTACACAGGAGCATCCCGGGGGCAGCTCTGTGGTTCTGCCGGGGACAGGCCACCTGGAGCGGCAGGAACGGCGCTGTGAGTGGAGCACACCCACTGCGGGGCTGCGCTGGCTCTGACAGGGTGAGCCGCCTCCTCACAGCCGGCCCTTCCAGCAGGCTGGCCCCTGCCCTGCCCTGGTACCCCAACGGGGCTTTCCTTAGGGTGTTCCCGTGTGTAGTGGAGGCCCTAGTTAACCTCAGCTGTTACTGATGAATGAAAGTGTTCAGTGTTGCAAGCTACCTCATTTTAAGTTATTCTTGTGCTGTTAAAAGGTGAGCTTGCTTTCTAAAGGTGCATTTTTTTTCCAGAATAGGCTTGGAAGTGCAGCAAGAACACCTTACTGCTGGGCAAATTACCCCCTGGCCTCTGTACACGTGGTGCCTTCTGTGCTTGAAGGAGAGTAGGGACTGGAGGCTAAAAAAAGTTTGTGGAAACAGGGGTAAGACAAGGTCATTAGAGGAGGTCCCTCGTGCTGAATTGTGGCTGGAATCTAATCTTACTGGGGGAAAAAAAGTTGGTTTTCAGTTGGTGCAGTTTAGCAAATGGCCCCAGCTGTGATGAGGTGACCTGTTCCAGGGCAGCCCCAGCTCGCTGCTCCCAACAAAGGGCAAGTCACAGTCTCTGATGACACCTGCCTGGCTGGCTGTTCAGGTGACAAGGCAGAGCAGAAAGTAAAGCAAAGGAAATGGCATATGCTTACAAGATGGAAATACAACGATTTGAGCACCTATCTCATGCCACTGCCAGGGCTGCAGACATTTCAGCGGTCTCTGCAAACAGCAGCTATAGGAGCAGAAGGCAATTTTTAGCCTCTGCTAAAGAATCAGGGTTCTTCAGAGGTGGGAGCGTGGGACTTGCCAGCTCTGCCTTTTTGTTTTTACGACTAAACTGTCCCTTCAGGTATAGCTGCATAAACAAAACAGACCTGAAGGAAGCTGGGGGAAGGGTAGCCAAATGCAGGCAAAACTCCACACTGCCACTTTGGAGAGTGGTGGTAAAACTTTTCTCTCTCCTGCAGTGCAAATGTTTGTTTGTTCTTGCAGTCTGCCTGCTCAACACAGGACTGCTGCTGAATCCCAGCTCCAGGCAGTAAGGCTGAGCATGAGAGCGTTCCACTCCCGTGAGTGGTGCTGAATTTTTCCAAGTAAGGAATTCTTCAGTCTGAATCCAGAGCTAAGCAATTACTCAGTGCATGGGAAGAAAGGTAGGTTGTACAGAGAACACTCACCACTAGAGGACAGGTTTTATAGATACATGGCAATAAACCTAAGGAAATCCGTCTCCCATGGCTGTCAGCAATTAGCTTAAGCCCGAACAGTGTAGGACCGGTTTAAGTTGTTCCTGCTCCCTGCGCTCTCCGCAGCCCTCGGCAGCCCCCGGCCGCCACCTGGTGGGAGCCCCGCGCCCGGCCGGGCGCTGCCGAGCCCCGGGGACCCTCCTCCCTCCGCCCTGCCCGTGTTCTGCCAGCCCCCTGCTCACCGGCTCCTTCCCGGGCCGGGGACGGCAAGGACGAGGTGCGCTGCGGGATGCTGTGCAGGAGGTGATCGGGTGCAGCAGCGACAACAAAGTGGTAGGTAAGTCACTGGTGGTCACACGGGGTGGCACCAAAGCCTGGCACAATATGTGGAAAGATTCCCATGGGCAGGGAGTCTGGGCTGCACTGTTTTACACGGGACAGAATTAAACAACTCTGTGGTCCGTCGTTTCAGAGCATCTCACCAATTTTAAATACACATCCAGACACTGACTTCTATTCATAGACTTTGCTTTAACCACAGAAACCATCCTTGTCTTGGAAACCAGAAACACTGGCCCTGTTGAATACAGCCAACATATGCTGTGCAGAAAGAAACTGTAATTACCCAATCTCCGGCTGTATCACCACAGAAAGAGAAACCAAAGAAAAGCAACTGGGAAGCAATGTGGAGAGTCTCTTGAGAATAAAATCTGCAGACTGCACCACCAATTACTACTTAGAATGATGGTTAAAACCAAAATACAGAAGTGTTGGGGTTTATATTTTGGTTTCATATAAAGGGAAAAAAGGATCTTGTGACTGCTTCCTCTGAGAGCCATTTCCATGTTCAGGAACTCCAGCCTAGAACTGTCAACAGCAGCTCCTCGGCCATCTGCAGTTCCTGTTGACCTGCCTTCAGTGGCAGTGACTACACCTCATCTAGGCTCCCATCTCTCACAAAAGGTCGGACCGGATGACCTTTCGAGGCCCCTCCAACCAGGGCTGCTTTTACGGTTCCATAAAAGCAGGCCCGAGAGCAAAATAGATGGAGAAAAGCAAGTACAGCCACAATGCTTCCTGTACTGAATTGGACTAAAAATAGAGCAGAAAACAAATTCAAACTGTTCCAAAGCAAATGGAGCAGTGGTGTGGCTGCCACAAGTCAGGTATAGGCTGGACATTATTTGCCAGACCTTCCTGCCTGAGTATGTGGAGTTCGACTGTATAAAAAGTTCATTGCTCCCTCAGGACTCAGAGCTATGGCCGTCTTTTCCTGCACCTCCTTTCTCTCCTGTGTTTGTTTTCCCAGAAGTAACCTCAGCTTAACCAGGGTTTTTGTCTTGTAATCATTTGAACCGTTCCCTCAGGCCCGTTTGCTGCAGGAGTTAAGGTATTACTGAGATCAAACAATATGAAATCCTTAGAGCTGTGAAAATACAGGATTTCCTGCCCCAGAGCTACTAAATCCTACTCTTTAATTTCACTAAGGAAGCACAGAGCTACGGGAAAACCACATGCCCAGGAACTGGAAAAAGAAACAGGCATCTGGGTCAACAATATATTGTCTTGGTATGGTTGGAAGGAACGAGAAATGTTCGCTTTCAAACATAACAACAAAAATCCTTCAGTCTACCACATACTTTCAGAAGGGCCCATGTTTAGGATGCAACTGTTTGCACAAAACACATCAGGTAAATGATGTCTTCACTGTGCTGTGAGGCAAGATTTTCCTACCAGCTATATATAGACAGTAACTTCCTTTTCAAAACCCATGAGAACAAATGAAAAAAGTAGAGAGGTACAGAAGCTTGTGTGCTGCTAATGCTATGGGGCATTTGCTCCTTGGGCAGTTTCCTGGGCACCCTGCTGAGATGGGAAGAAAGGAACATGGTGGTGGATCCCCCCAGGGCCCTGCCCTGCTGGGGCACACACCCCATGGGAACGCAAAGGCAGGGAAGGAGAAGCTCCAGCCAACAAAGCACAAGTCAAAAGGTGGAAAGCAGGAGCGCAGGGCAGAGCTGACATTGTTTGAGGCAGAGCTGGGGGTCAGGAGGGGAAAGCAGAGCAAAGCCTCAGTCCAGGAACTCAACAGGGAGAGGCAGCTCATCCAGCACGGATGTGGGGGAGAGCACAAACATCCTGCTCAGGAAAGCAGCAGAACAGGCCATGGTGGCTGTGGAAGGAGGAAGGAAGGGAAATTCCCAGTTCCAGGCGCAGGGTAGGGAAGGCTGTCAGCTGTGAGAGCAGCAGAGGGGTTGACGGGATGTCACGGGAGAGGGTACAAACAGAATTACCACCTACTGAAAAGGTCAGGGAGCATGAGAACACAGAGCTGATCAGATGGGGGTTCTGCTCACACACACAGATCTGAGCAACTTGTGTGAAGCTGGGGGAGCAGAATAAATAGATCTGCAAGTCAGACTGTTACAAACCCCTACCTCTGACCTCTGTGTAGGGGACCATTTCCCTGCCAGTAATTCCAGCAATTGCTGTTTCTGCTAAACCATACACACAGCAACCATCTGTGCTGAAATACCTCAGGTCATCACAGCCCCACTTCATTCTTTGCTAACTGCTTACTCTTCATTAGTTACCTCTGCAGTTCAATAGGGAGAACATTGCTGTGGTTGTTCACTGCAAGGCAGTGCTGAGGATGGAGGTGATGTGGGAAGGAGGGGGTGTGAGGAGCAGGGCTCACACTTTTGATGAGTTTGAGATGTGAACTCTCAAAGGACAGGAAAGAGTAAGTTTCATGGACAGCAAAGCAGATGAAGATGGAGCTTGGTCTCACCAGAAAGGAGACAAAAGATGACACATGGTACTTCATATCCCTGTTCTAGGGGCAGCACTCCTGCATTCAGACACCTTCAGCTGATCTCACTGAATACTTTTGGCTTTATTAAAATAGTTGAGACTGTAGATCAGAAACCCCCCTGAAGAGTCTTTTGGAAAGGAAGATGGGAAAAACATGCCTCACAGAACATGGAAATGGTCAAGAGGGAAAAACTAACCTGAAAAGAAAACCCCTCCCCATAAACCCCTCAGTCTGAGACATCAGCCTCAGGTCACAGCCACAAGCATAACCCAGCCTGATTTCCTGCTCCCGTTTCCTGCAGGGGAGCAGGGAGCTCCACTTCACTGTGACAGAGCCAGGAATCTTAAGACACTGAATAAGCAGAATTTGGTACACTAAGGACTTTAAAACAATTTTTTTTTGCTTCTTTTAGTAGTATTTGGAGTAGCCACTGACTTTAACAACTTCTTGTGGTCTGCCAATCTGTGAAGCAGGGGACTTGCAGGGATTTTTCAAGCTGACAGCAATAAACATTTTACAGTGCTCCCCATCACACTCAGCCTGTGCCACGTTGTCCTTGGTCACTTGCTTTTGGCTTCTTGCCCTCCCATTAGTTACTGGGAAAAATGGTCATTGTGGTGGGCCAGTTTGTGAGGACACCTCACCCACAAGTGCAGCAATTCCCAAAGCAATCTGCAAAATGCATCAGGTGATGTTTTTCTGCATCACAAATCCACACCAACCACAAAATTTTAAAACTACACATCTTGTGTCAGTTTGCTGCAGATAAACTCTACTAGCGACTCCAGTGGAGAGTTAAACTCTACAGTGACACCCTATTTATGTAGTTCAAAGCCATTTATCATTTCTCTTTGCTACAAAAGCAGCCAAGATCTACTTACCCAGTGACAGTGCTGCATACCATGCCATACTGCAGCTCGAGCCCGGCAGTTTTGCATGTCCAAAACCACACTTTTAGTCCTAAAATCCTGTCAATCACTCAGGCTCTTCTTTGGGAATATTTTTGCTGCTTTACTACCTGTTTCACCCACGCATTTTTTGCAGGTAAAAAGTAGGTCCTTTGTCGTACACTTAAGGATTGATCAGCAAAGGTGGCAGGAAAAAGGTCACAAAGCAAGAACTTTAACACCTGGAAATACAAATTAGCCCCAGTCCAGCGACTCCTCCAGTTCCCCCTGAGGAGGTAAAAACCTCTCCAGGCTGACAGGGAGGTGCAGGGATCCCCTGCAGGCACTGAGGGTGGCAGAGGCAGCTGTCAGTGCCCCACAGGCCCAAAGGACAGTGCCAAAGCTCCAGGCTGGAGGCAGAGGTGCCATCAGCTGTCAGGCACTGCCCGGAGAGCAGGAAGCCACGGCTTTGGCCAGGACAGGCATGGCAACGTAACACTTTGTGAGAGTGACCCAGGGGAAACCAACCTCTTCCCTCCCACTCACTGCAGACACAGCAGCACAAGGACAGGACAGCGATGGCCAAGGCCCAACAACTTCTCTCGGTGCAGGAAAACAAACAAGGGGGGATGTGACCCTCTGCAGCAGGACTGGTAACTTCAGCAACCTCCAGACATTTCACAAATGTTACAAGTACCTCACCAAAGCTCTATTTTGGGGGAAAACACTTAAATCTGATTAAAAAAAAAAAATCACTCATTTACATATCCTGAACTTAAAAAATAAAGTCTGTGTCGTTAGAGTCCACTTGTCATTAAGCAAATGTACACGGGTAGGTCCTGCATCTCCAGCCAGTGCTCCAGTGCTGCTGGGAAGAACAGAGGAGATGCTGGACATGAGGAATCAACTGCCAAGCACAGCAACAGTAACCCCACAGCGTTGCTCTGCAACTTCGCATAAATTCCAAGTTTTCAAGACAAGTAAATAAAGACTTCCGGAATGAGCAATTGCTTTTGTGTTTCACTGTTTCTAAGGGTAACTTTATATGGCATTTCGGTTTTTTTGGTTACCCAAACCCCAGTGAGATGTCTGACTGGGAGCAGGACTCAGGCTCATTACTGTACCCAGGCTAATTACCGTACCCAGGCTAATTACCATCCCCTTTCAGACACATCAGGAGCTGGCCAACAGCTGTGCCCAACATTTGATACCCTCTAAACATTTCAAAAGTTTCAATAACTTTAAATCAAAGCACACTTTAACTTTTCAAACTCCCTCCAAGAGCGGGAATTCCGCTCAACTGACATTCATCATTATTAAATAAAACCAGGTATAAATATATTTTTTTCAAACATTATTCTGTAGTATTACTTGAACCGTAAAAGGCCACGCTGTTTTAAAACAATTACTCCGTAGAAACGCCTTTCCCCCTTCCGCGAGGCGGGATCCGGTTCCCGAAGGGAAGGCGGCCCCCCCGCAGTCCCGGCTCCGGCCCGCAGAGGGCAGCACCGGGGCTGCACCGGCCCAAGAACCGACACCACCACGTCTGATAAAGTCATTTTAATGGAAAATGTAAAACCCCTTTCAACTTCAATGTACAAAGCATGTGTAACACTTGCACTTTTAACAAATTAAAGCGAGCCAATGTTTTAAAAAAATACATCATTGAATGTATATATGTATATATTTACATAGCATATTAAGTTTAATATTTAAGCTTTAAAAGTTCACATAAATTTTACCAAAATGAGACAATTTTTAAATAAATTACACCTTTTGAAAACGTTTAATTGTACACTGAATAGCTTCAATAAAATACTGAAGTGTCTATATTTAATATCTACTTTATATACTTTATATTTTACAAAGTTTACAATTATTTGGCAGTAATTTTCAGATTATGACATGACTGCTGTGCGGACTCAGCAAGATCCCAAATGCAGGCAATAGCTGGTGTTTGTGTCCTACTCTCACAGTAACTGTCTCAATGTAGTGAAAAATATCTGAATTATTTTAGCAAACTGTACAAGTCACATTTACATTTGATCAACAATATAGCATAGAATTTTGTGGTTTTTTTTCCAAAAATAAATACATCATCTTAAATCTTTGACATTTCACAAACTTTCATGTACATTATAATACAGGCAGCAGAACGCTGCTCAACTGTTTGCAAGTGGAACATGGAATCACAGTGGCTGTGATATGAAGCTCTACCGTCGCAGTGTCATTAACAAGTAAATACGATGACTATTTTTTCTTGGCACTGATGGTTTGTGAAGCTTAAATTAGTGTGCATACCATTCACAGGCCAGGGGAAACGAACTCCCTTTGATGGTAACTCCGAAAAGCAGAACGTGCTCAGTTTTCATCCATATCTTCCATTTCACCTTCGTGGATCTTCAGAGCTCTCACCATTTCTTTAACCGCGTGGTACAAGATATTTTTAACCTGCAAGAACATCAGACAGGTTTTAGTAAGGCCTGTGACTGTGGAACTCTGCAAAGTTTAGGACTGAGCCCTAAGTGCAGCGGATGATAAAAAAAGGAAGGATGCATCAGGCCTGTGCAAAAGGGAACAGCTTTTTACACATTTTAAAATGTCATGCGAAATAAATAAAACCAGCAACTCAAGGGAGAGTCGTTTAGAGCTCTGGCACTGAAGCTGCTGCTCATTGTTATTCTGTGTGAACAGCAGTGAGGAAGTAGCTCCACGCACTGCTCGGCATTTCAATGAGCCCCAGCACGCCCTGCCTTTCCAGCCCTGCCTTTCCAGCCGCTTCCAGAGCGGCGTCCCGTTCCTACCTGCAGTTTATCATCGTAATTGATTTCTTCCTTCGACAGCCTCAGCTCCTGCGTTAAGTGAAATGACTGTACAAGGTGTTCTGGAGACACAAAGTCTTCAGTTACTTGAACACAGCTGTGAAAATTTTGCACCTATCCAAAATAACAAGAAGAGACTGATAATTAGTATTTGGGGTTATTCTTTGGCAGAGAGACCTGAGAAAAGAGTGGGCCTTGACATCCCTTAACCACAGCCTTATCAGACTAAAGGGCATCTTCACAGGTACAGAGCAATTAAGAGTATTTGACTTATCTAAGAGCTTCTGGCAAAAGGCACACTTTGAACAGTCTGATGTGTTATTCCACCCTTTCACCAGCGGCTGCACAGCCTTCCCAGACACGGCGCAGGCGCTGGATCCGCAGACCCACCCGGCCACAGCCCTGCCCTGCAGGACCCGGCTCCTCTGGGAGCTTCCAGTCACCGAGAAGTAACTCAAAATAAAAAAAAAACATGAACAAAGAAAGAGGCAGATTGAGAAGGGGGCAGGGGGGAAGCACTTTCTTCTTACTGGTGTGAGGTAACTGCTGAGGAACAGACACCATCTCCTGCCACCCAGGTCGTACCTGGAGGACAGGGGAGAGGGAAAACGCTTCCTGGTTGTGACCCGACTATCAACTCCTGCTCGTTCCCTTCAGGAACATTCAGCATCGGATTTTCACCCCTAAAACCTTACAAATTGCACTGTAATTTGTAATTCAGCACGTCTAAACCCTCACTTCCCCGAACTCCAACAGCTCCTCACAGAGTTGTGCAATGTCAGTTCTGCAGAATTCCCAAAGCCTGGGGCTGGGGAGGCGGTGCCTCTGCCATCCCAGCAACACCCAGTCCCACCCTGCTCAGGGCTGACAGAGATCTGCACGTTTTAAGGTCGAACCTAGCAAAATCTAGGGTTTTTAAATGCACACTCTAAAATTTCCATGATGGTACCTGACATTCAAAGAAACCCCCTGGAGCCTGCACAGTTGAGGACACAGGACTTCATTTAAAAATTATTCTCTTCTTCAAAACCACCGCCCAAGTGTGATTTCACGCGGCAGCTCAGCCCTCTACAGCCGAAATCCCAGCGGTAACCTCAGCTCAGCACTCGTGTTGCACGTGGGCTTTCTGCAGCCTCATCATCACCAAGGACAAAGCAGTGCTGGTCCCTCCTGGGAGTTAATCACAACAGAAGTCATCCCAGAGACGAGGCGGGTTTGTTGATGCCACACAATTTGCGAGCAGCAGAAAGCCAGGAGCAAGGCAACAGCTGCACAAGTGCCACCATGAGGCTCCTCCGGTGCCAGGGGAATTTCCTAGAGCCTGGGCTGAAATGCCTCTGCCTGGCTCCAGTCCCCTCTCCTCCCTCACAGACTTCTCACCTCTTTCAAGTCTCTACCTGCCCTTGTTTTCCCTGCCAGCCCATGCAAATCCCACAGGACTCATTCACTTTCTCCTCACCAAGACAAGGTTTCATCAACTCCCTCTCCCTCCACGGCAGAATAGGGAATGTTGCCCTCAGACCTTTCATTCTGCTGCGCCTTAAATCTCCTTCCCTTCCAGGGCCTGTCTTATCCGTGTGAAAAGCCTGCAGGGAGGACAGATTTTACCATGGGAATGCCCCCCTGGCAGCCCACAGGCAGTTCTATTTATAATATTTATAGCACAGGCTGATACAGTGACACACACAAGTAAAACGTTGAGTGAGGATCCCCCGGGGTTTGCGGGGTGAGGAGTGCAGCACTCCCACGCCTGTGCCACTTCCAGCTGAACTGACAACAGCTTCACACCCAGCCCACTCACTGCAGAGGTTTTCCAGCAGGGCCAGGAGATGGGTGGAGCGTTGGAAAAGCCTCAGGATTGGGCTGGGACAGGGAATGGTGACGGGGCAGGGAGGAAAGGGCCACCCACCCGTCCTCATGGCCACAGGATCAGCCACTTCCTGCAAGGCTCAGCTCCGGGAGCTCTGCACTCGCAACGCCCAGACCTTTATCCCACATCCTTATCGGAACATCGCCAGGATGTCGCATTACCTCCAGCATGTAATTTTACAATATATAATCTTGCTGTTAAATCAAGATAATACCACTATAAAAAACAACATTATAATAACCTGTTCCTCTATGAACGAGTTTTGCAGGGAGCCTCAACACCACATTTCGATCACTGACTCCAGTGCTTTTAGCTTTTAATTTATCGCTAAAATATTTTACAAATCTGGAGGCACCAAGTTAAAAGCAGGCAGGGCATCCCTAGAGATGCCTGTGATGCAGCATGACCCACAGAGGAGCAGCAGAAAGAGTGACTCATTCAGGACAGTACAACACTCCTTTTTTAGCCGGCGAAGTTCCAGGGAGAGCTCAGGGCTCCCTGTTCCAAGTCCCACAGAGCGAACAAGGCCCAGACATCAGCAAGGCGGGGACACTGCTGAGCTCCCGACTCACACAGCCAAGAAGGAAGGACACAGCGTGATCCCACAGCGCATCCCTCGTGCTGCATCCAGGGAAGCATCTGCAGAGGTGACCGGTGCAAGGCTGTATCTATTTCTGGCTTCCCCTCCCGAGAGAGCAATTCCCTCCAGCAGAGGTACTGACGAGGCTGCCCTGCCCGTCACAGCTCACGGAGAGGCTCTGTCTCCCAACCCCACGTGGGAACAGCCTGACTTTGCCCACTGCGGTGATCACAAGGGGGATGTGACTGCTGCCTGCAAGGACACGGGGAGAGGAGAAGCCTGGGAAGGAAGAGGAATGCTTTATGCTACCATAACATGCTAAGAATAAGTTACTTTAAAAGCTAGACATGAATCCACAGAATCTGGGGGAGGGGAAAAAAAGGATATACGGAAGAAATACACACAACCTCCTCCATGTTAGAGCAGCAAAATTCTACACCAGCACACCAGAAGCAGCAGTGTGCCACCAATCCTAACTGGCTCCAGGATGGAAGTGTCTGAACTACACCATGCAGTGACCACAGACACCCAGGCTTCCTAACTGCAGCCCTCAGCCTGATTTCCTCTGCTCCACACCATTACTAATGAGCAAACAAAAATAAAAATGTTAATTTACCACCAAATTTAGTATCAACTCTCACCCAGTTTTAATAATTAAAGACTCATAGTGCACATGTAAATCTGAAACACTCAATGTGCAAACTAAATGTGGTATGTATTCTTGTGCAGGCTTATTTTTCAGTGTTTAAACGTGCTTTGTATCTCTGAAGCGCTGGTGCTGATCCCTAAGGTCAGTATTTATGCACCTCTATATAGAGAGAGCACTGTGCACATACATGAAAGAACACGATGCTTTCATTTCCTCCTACGTGGCAGATTCACAGGAACTTACTGAAGATGAAAAGGTTCTCAGCTTCACCCACTAAGGTTTAAAAACACCGCATTATTAACTCCTTGGTGCCAGAAGCTAGAACATTACCACTTCAAAAGCAATCTAGAGTTTAAAGCCAAAGAGATAAAGATAAGAGTGATCTTATTTTTGGTCCTTAAACGTATGAACTGCAGGGAAGCCTGGAACAGTCCCACTACTTCATGTTTTATATTCTGCATGCCTTTATATAATGTCATATGCTATATAAAGCAAATTTCCCAGTACATTTGTTATTTTCCGTGGGTTTCCTTTTCACTCTTGTATCTGGGACATCTCTCCCTTGTTACGAGAGATCACAGTAAGGTTGCTGAAAGATGCAACACATGACCCTGGGAGCCCCAGCTGCTTTAGCCCAACAGGAACCAAGAACAACAGCAATGTCAGACATTCTTTAACCTTTGTGAAGTAGCATCAAGCCCTGGAGACAAGGTACAGGGAAAGGTAACCTACAACAACCCCAGATTTGGGTCACCTGGGTTTGTCTGGGGCTCTTTGGGTGATTTTTTTTTCTCTGCCAGAAAACAAATCCCTGCAAAATATCCAGAGCTACCTACCACCACGTCAAACCCACCCAAAACCTCACTGGAATGAGGAGGAGCCGGTCTGGGTAAGGTACCTGTGGCTTCCAATGCCCCAGAACGGACACAGGACAGAGCAGCTGTCATCACCGTAACCCAGTCAGTTTTTCACAGAGGAAGCCCCACTGCCCTGGCCGTGGTGACGTGGTAAGCCATTGCTTCCTCTCTGCCAGCGGCTGGAAGCTGATCTGCACATCAGAAACCAAATAGCATCTCCCCCAGAAAGGCCTGGCCTCACTTGAACCCGCGTGGAGATCAATGATAAATGTTTAATAGCACGATGGTTTACAACCCCAAGCGCAGGGTGGGCATGCTCCTCATTCCTTGATAGTCAGCTACCTCGTTAGTGCTGCCTGGCAGCTGGTGACACAGCAAGCAAGGAGGCTCCATTTCCTGCTGCAGCAGGAAAAGGTTAATGGAGCGAAAAAAGAACTAAATCTATAACGGCCCCAAAACAATTGTGCTTTCTTCCTCTTTTCACCAAGGAGCAGCAGTTCACAGACTGGGAGGGAAAAAAACCAGGCCAAACAAAAGGCAGTGCCAGGAGATGACTGAAGCTGACTGACACGAATTCATCCTGTTTCTCCAGAAGTGCCCCACTGGCAGTACTTTTTCTTACATAACTAAGGATTAAATCAGCTCAGCTGCTGCAAAGGCAGTATCGCTCTTTCTGATGGCAAGAAGGGACAATGACGACTCCAGGTAATTGATGTACCTTCTGTGTAAAAATAAACAGTGTGGCATGGGAAAACAACCCAAACCCCTGTTACAGAAACAACCAGAACACCCACTACAATTCTCCTATGGCTGAAGAGAAAAACAATGACGTCCAGGTGGTTTTTACCTGCTCGAGTTGCTCTCCCTGCCTCTCCTGGGTGAGGTTAACTTTTGGCTTAGAAGAAAAAAATTACTAACCTGACTTTGCCATAACTAACCCCAGTTTGTTTAGAAATCTGCTAAGGAAATGAGAAGTGGAAAACAGTGGTTAATAATAGTCTGTTCATTTGTAATTGTAAAGCAAAAAAAGGAACTAATATTTAAGGCATTCAAGTTGCTGTACATTAGCACTGGCCAATCAGTTACACCACTAGATGTAACTTTATTTTACATTCCTATATACTAACAGCCACTAATAAGAAAATAAAGTCTACTTGAGTACAGATATATCTTTGTCTTTGGAAGAAAGTTATTTTACTGCATTTATGCTATTTAATCCTGTGTGTCTTTAAGCTGAGGTACATTACCTGGTGAAGTGCTCCTGCTGGTAGAATAATAGCATCTCCAAGGAACTGAATAACCGTACAGGTTTTTACTCCATATTCTTCAAAAAGTCTTTGGCGAAGTTTTTTGTTCACATACCAACTCTGATCACGTATTGGATCGTGCTCAGGTAAAACTTCTAAGCCTTGCTCCTTTGCTATCTGAAAGTACAGAAAAGGATCCCAAGTCACTTCCAAAAGAACCAAACCTTTTGCTGATGAACTGTAAATATATCTAACTTGCCAGTAATGTTACTGTGTCCCCAATACCCAAACAAGAACTCTAGTCAGGGATTCAAAACAACCACAAAGGAACTGTGAAGTCCCACTGAATTGAAGACATCTGCAGCACTCCCACTCCAAAACGCAGAGCTGTAAAGAGCTCAGCACAATAATCTACTAAGAAGCCAGACACTCTCTGTGTGACTTCTTTCATCCAGAAAATAATATCTGACCTCAGGAGTTCCTGTGCTGCCAATTCCTCAGACTTACAACCTTCAGTTTTGACACAGGCACCCCACCACAACCCCAGCTCAGGAAAAAAGCAGCAGAGAAAAAACCAAGGGTCGTACAGTCCTGGGAAACCTGCTCCAGGTGACTCTGCTTGAGCACAGGGCTGGACGGAGTGCCCTCAAGAGGTCCCCTTCCCACCCCAATCACACCGGGATAAGAAGTTATTTTCCTACCATCCCATGAGGGTGTTCATAAAAAATGATGGACATACACATAAAAATACTTCCTGACATCGGTAAACTCAACTGCACACCCATTTCTCACCATGTGAACCACAGGGGAACAAATACTACCCTTAATCAACTGCTACTAAATCAATCCTATTGACTCCAATCCACCTATCATGAAAATTAACTCATTAAAAGCATAGATTTTTACTTATATTGATATTAAATATACTTAATTATGTGATGCAGCGCTTGAAGCTGTTCTTCAGTATTATCTCCCTTCTTCTGTACTAACAAGAGAGTGAGATTTTATCTCTTATCAGCAGGCAAATGGTCCCAACATTTACTCATCAATTAATCTCCAATTCAGTACTTCCAAAATACACTCCAGTACACTACTCATTCTGGATACCGGAGCAAGCCGTGGCAGCAAACGACAACCTTCATTACACAGCATCCTAAGTGCTTCTGTTTCAAAGAGTTTCACAAAATCCCTTGACTGCTCTGAGACAGGAAATGCTCAATACTCCTACTTGTCCACCTGTTCCCTTGCAGTTGTGCTTTTGTTCACAAGTCTTTTTCAAACTGAAGAGCCACAGTCTAATTTATGAGCATCTACTTTTTGAATGAACAGAAAAGTCTTGCTGTATAATTCGTAATCTTCTGGAATTAGCTGTGTTTTATTTACTAGTGCTCATTTTTCCCCCACAGTTCAGCTTGCCAAAGAGCAAATGTCTGAGTCACCAGAGGACAGCTGCCCTGGTGCAGAAACACTGCTTTATTGTCCAAAAGAATCTTCACTGCTAGAGCTCTTAGGCTTTCCCTGCTGGCAGTAGAGCCCTTGGCCTCCAGCCTGTTTATGGACCCCTTTGGTTTAGCCAGTTAAAACTCATCTCATCTCTTCCCACAGTGGGAGAGAGAAAAGATTTCTTTTCCTCGAGCAACCACTTCAGTGATATTTTGGTATTTCTATGTCATCCAGCCAGGCTGTCTCTTAGAACATCAACACATGCTAAAAACAGGGCACAGAAAAACTTCTTCCAACATGGTATCCCCTCCATTTAATGCCACTGATGGATATTCGGTCTATGGAACAACCTGCAAGGTTTTGATGTGGCTCTAACTTGTTGCATCACAGTCTGCATCATAGCTAAGGGATAAGTTTGCTGCCCTTGGATACATTATCCCAGTGCTTCCATCTTCACTAAGAGCCAAGGCATGTTCTTTGAGCTAAGTGACCTAACACAGAGTCCTGAGGAACACCAGTGGCTGCTGGGTGGCAAGCTCAGGGGTTTGGCACGGGACAACTCCCCAAAAAATTCAGCAGCTGATAATGCAAGAATGGATCAGTGACATCAAAACATCATCCTACAGATTATCCTTTGTAATAGAGGAGGACAAGAATCATCCTCATGCCCTCCTGAGCCTTCAGAGGTTGCAGGCCACCTCTAACTCCTATGAAGTGAGTATGTATCATGCTGTGTATTTTATTTGTTGATGATGTAGCAGGTCAATTATAATTTCCTTCATGTGCTATAAAGAAGTAATTTTACTTCCCTCCCTTCCCTCGCACTCAGGTGGAGTTGGTGGTTTCTGCCAACCCCCTTTGATTTACCAATTACTTGGTTTATTTATAAATCATGTGTAATGAATCTAACCTTTTGCAGAAACTCCCTTATCTTGTCAGCATCTTTGCCGGCGTAAATGTGCCATAAAGCACCAGGTAATTCACTTGAATCCTTCAACCGCTTCCTTAAAAGGTCATCCAAATCTTCCTCCTCCAACTTCTTCAAAACTCCTAAGATTCAACAAAAATGTTCTTTAAGTGTGAGACAGAGGAAAAACTTTGAAACTAAACACCTTCTTCTCAAATTTCCTGTGTGAGACTGAGCAGAATAAAGGTTTGCTGAATACAACAGAAGCCCCCAGATGATCTCTGTTATCAGTGTTTGTAAACAGGTACTAGAACATGAATGCCATGGATACCTTAAAAATACAGTTAATTTTTAAACTCTTCCTCATTTCTTGAATTTGACAGAACACAATCTCCTGCCTGAAATAAACAAGCAGGCTGGTACCAAAAAATGAAAATATGAAAAAAGGTGTTTTCCTGCAGCCAGCACAAGCAGTGTTTGTTCAGCATGCCGTTGCAGCAGACAGAGCTCTCCCAGGATGCTCCAAGTTTGCTGCTATTAACTCAGTGCATACCCAAGCGAAAATAAAGCAAACAAAAGACAAACCTCACTGCAGGTCTATTAGTCACACCCAAAATCTACATTTGCTGATTGTGGAATAAGAGGACAAAAGAAAAAGGGGAAGAAACAAAACTATTTCAGTGATTTAAAGACTGTTTCACATAACCAATAAACCTCATAGAGATGACTAACATACACCAATTTAAGCTCTCCAGTGCTGAAAAATTATATTACAGTCCAAATTCAATAGAGTGAACACAGTGCACCCAGAAGGAGCAGAATAAACAGAAGGTCTGGCAAATACATCATCCTGACATAATTGTTAGAACCACCACAGCTGCCAGAAGAAATCCTTCATCCTGCACTTTCATTAGCTGTGCCAGTCCCAGCACAGGGATGGTGCATCAATTAGAGGTGAAGGCAAAAAAAAAGTGAAAAGAGGCTGAAATACCATTTCATAATTCATGAACTGCAGTGTATTTATGCAGAACTAATATGTGTGCAAACTCTTGAAACAAAGAATCTCCCAGGTTTGAGCAAGTACTTGTGGATATTTCCCATTCCCTTCAGCACAACGGCGTCAACTTTGGAAGCAGCAGAACATTCAGTCCATCTATATCTGGTGCAGTGAGTGAGCTTCCCTGTACCTGATTTGGAAAGCACTCCATTTCCTTTTGCTATGCCAACATAAACAAGGATGTTCACGACATCAGACACTTCAATATGGAGATTTGTGGTTCCTATATCATGGTCTTTAGTAGCAGCCACACCTGTGGTACAAGACAAAATTAAGATTTGTTGCATTGCATATTCACCTTCAAACAGAAACGTGCAACAACTGAGAAGACACTTCTGAAAGCATACTAAGCATCACTGAGATACAAACTACAAACATGCTTTTGGTTCACCTGCTAAACAAGAAAATGTTACTCGTTAACAGACACCTTCAGGTGCCTCTTAGCCCAGGGAACTGTCCTCCTGTAGCATTTGTGTCAGAACAAAATGTTTCAGCAGAATAGTGGGAGACATTTTCCGACCATTGTGTTCCATTCCTCCTCAACCTTTCAGGGCGTTCAGGGCAGAATGCAGGTACAATGAACAAACAAGGCTATCAAATATGTCACTTTTATGTCTGGTTGTAAGCAGAGTTCTTAATCAAAATAACCGCCAAACAAGAAGGAAAATTAACTTTAGTTTTAAAATATGAAAACACCTTCTTATGTCAAAAGGACATTTTAGAACACTAAGCCTTACAACAGTATTACATGAGAGGGGCATTAAGGACTCAGTCCTTCAGACCCATGCCTTGATCACTACTGCTAATATGTTTACTTCAAGGGACACCTGGAGAACTTCTTAAATCAAAGCCATCACAAATTACCACTCATTTCTTGTCTTAATGTAACAATCTGTAAAACAGAACTGAACAAAATTCTTTGGAAAAGAAGGAGCACAGGGAAAATGTTGGAGGGAAACAACCTTTTCTGAATAGGTTTTTGAGTGTTCAGCACACAAAACAAATGATGAGAAATATGCTGAGACTTATTTATGGCCAGAATTATGACGACAGTAACATCTCATGAAGTATTCTGTCATACAGCACTACTCAAGACAGGATCTAGCTCTATGTAGAAGCACATAAACACTTATATGCTTCCAAAGGCTGTAATAGCACAAGAAAAGATAGAAAAAAAATGCAGAAGCAACTAAACTCTCACGCCTGATGTGCCTGTGCTGTTAATATTCAAGTCAGTCAGCCTTCCTTCTACACTGAGTGAACAATCAGCCTTCAGGTAAGCTCAGCTTTCTATCAAGCACTACAGCATGTGACACTCTACAGGTCTAAGGGGAGAGGTAACTGCTGCACTTTAGGGCACACTCACCATACGCACTGCACAGCCTGGGCCCCAAGTCCGGACGGACAAAAAATCCTGGCAGATGAGAAGCCAAGTTCAGTTTTCCTTCTGGACTACAGTATTCAGGCAAGGGTAAACTTTTTAGTAAGTCCTCATATCTGAAGGAGATAGGAAAGAAGAATGTAATTGCATTTGTGCCATTACATGGAGAGAGAAAAACCCAACATGGGGACTGACTTAAGAACGTTGATATTAAACTCAAAATACCTTGCTGGCATCATGGCCTTGAAATCTTCACCGGAAGGCCAATCCTTCAGTTTTAGTAGAGCTGTTTCCCCATTTTTTACTTTCTGCCGTTCTGCAAATAACACAGAAATTACTAAAAACTAATACACTGTAGGTGTCTTACTTTATTCAACCAAAACATAGAACTGAACTCTTAATCTATCAAAAATCAAAATTTCGTGCATGAAACATTAAATTATTTCAAAATTCAAGAATGATACCAACCAAACTCAACTAGCTAAGGAGCAATGACATTTGTTTCGTTTCCTAGTCAGACCTAACTATTTAATAGTGCATCTTTGGTTCTGCAAACATACAAAATGCCAGTTTCCATCACGTTCTCTGGAAACGGATTATCTACAACTTTCTTTTTAAAGTTTCTTCAAAGCCTCAAGATCCATAAAGATTATTTTTAACTGCAGTTTCTAGCATTGATCATGCTCAAAATCAACAGAATAATACATTCACAGTAACATACTTGAAACATCTTCAAAACCATCCCAGAACTCCTTGACATTGGTGTTTGAAATGATACTGTCTTTGCAATTCAAGATATCAGCTTGCTGGTTTCCAAAATCCAGACTGATGGACTCAGCTTTCCACAGGCTAAAGTTCATTTTCTTATGCATACCAGACACCAAAACAGGCTGTAAAAAGTAAAATAATTAAAAAAAAAAAAAATCAATACTTATCCTTTCCCAAGTACAAATGCACCTGAAATAAACACTGAAGACCCCAGCCCTACTGAGCTGTTAACGCTTCCGCCAGGAGCACCCATTCCCAAGGGTGTCACACACCTCTTTTTGGAATCTGAAACTCCTCAACCGGAATTTCTGATTCATCATGAGCCGGTAACTGAAGCTTAACTACACAATTCCCCTGTGGGCTATCCCTGACAGGTTTTGCCCACTGTTAACAACGCAGCTTCACACATGGAGTCAGGCATTTCTGTCCCTCAGCACAGCTCCCCAGGGCTCACACCGAGGTCACCTCACACACCGAACGCCTCAATACCTACCCTGCCTTGTTTCCAGCACTCTTTGAAGAGCTTCCAGTTGTTGCTGTTTTTATGGTCTCTGAGCCACAGAACATGCTTATCACAGATCCACGAATACTGAATATCACTGTACCGTTTACTGCAGTCATCCTGAATACATTTTTTATCATCCTTTGGCTCATCTTTTATTTCAGATTTTACATTTATCTTTGGTGCTCTATTCGGTGGAATCTTGTTTTCTACTACCGAAGCAATTATGTCATCAAGGATGTTTGGCATAGTCCTTCCACTCTTGCCGCTCTGTTAGAAAACAAACAAATGTGTGCTTAAACAACATAAAAGAAGTAAAGTTTGTGCAATTCCTTCTGCAGTAGAATAACATTTCAGATGTTTTATCAATTATGACCATATATAAAAATAAATAAAACGTTAATGTGTGTGTGTGGACATACGAAGTTTTCATAAGAAGTTTACAGCCATCAGACAACGTGCCAACACAAACAATACTTTTAAATCCTGACAGAAAAACAGTGTGACTTGCAAACACTTACTGCTGTTCCTGTAGAGTAAACTGGAGCAAAAGCAATGCCAGCGTCAGTGGAACCCAGACGCAGTTTGCCTGCTGTTGTAGTTAGTAAGTCTCGTAAGGTTGAGCCCTGCTCATTGTTCTGGGATGCAGGAGGGGAGTTTTTACAGTTTTCGGACTCCAAATTGTCCTGGTCTTTCTCTTCCTTTGAATGTTTTCCAGAAGGACACTCTTTGTTCTCTAAAACAAAAATAATCATTGGAAGTTTACACTGTTGTGTCACCGTGCAGACACAGGAGCAGCACCACTGCCCTGCATTTCACACTGGTGGTAACACACTGTGTAGCACCAGTGCTTTATCCACCTGAAAACACACCAGAGGATGAGCTAGATCCTTCAAAATGCAGTCGAACAGTGTGACCAAGAAAAGGCCTTCCCCAGCACCTCAGACACACAGCTGAGTGTGCACCTGTCCCAAATGGGAGAGGCTGTAGCTGGAAATGCTCCCACATCCACCCATGCATTCCACTAGTGGCTCTTAGGGGATTCAGATGCCACCATGAAAAGGCATTGCAGTTTCAAGGTTAAAATTAATGAGGAAAAGAACGCCGTCTTTTCTTTTTGTAACAGAAAACGGTGTTATTTTTTCCTAATTAATTCAATTACGTTACCAGAGGTGTCCCCAGAGTCACGGACAAGATATGACATCTTCAAACACGTACCTTTCTTTTCTTCTCTGGCTTTTTGCTCTGCGAGATCAGCCAACCAGTGCAGGGGGGACTGGGATTCAGGCGGTGTTAACTTGCTGTCTGTGCTTACATCACTCCTTGGGCTCGCGTTACCGTTTGCCTCGGACTTTTGAGGAGTGTTCTGCTGTTGAGACTCAGGCATGCACAGAGAAATTTTATTACTGTGGTTAAGGACATTCTGCAAAACCTGTAAAGAACAAATTTATTTTTCACTACATAGCTTTGCTCTAATGTATTTCAAAGACATGGCTAGCACTTAACCGTCACATATGCAAATTAAAATGCAGCTGGCACTATTCAAATACGGAAATCCACAGGAATCAGAACACTTGAACAAGCTGCAATATATGTACACACATTTTAGACTCACCTGAGACACACCATTCATTGCAGGGAGCTTGCCAGCTTGTGTGCTCTGCTTGCTGGTGCACTGACAATGGGATTTGATTTCAAATTTTTCTCTAATATTGTGCATAGCATCTAAAAGATCTGTCAAAACTAGAAGACAATTAAGAAGAAAACCATCAGCAGCTGTCAATCACTTTGTGACCCTCTTCACAATACACACACTGTGATGTTAAAATGCTATCTCCAAGTGTTTTTATAACTTAAATTCTTAGAAATCCTAAATTTAACACTCAAAAGTGCTCTAAAATGACTGCCCGGTTTATTTGAAAGCCTGAGCAGAAAGAAAGATCTTTAATTAAGTAATTGCACGCTACTCTTCTGAATAATCCAACCTGTATTCTGCATTCCCATTGCATGGCACACACCAGGCAAGCCAGTCATTCATTATTTACTTCTCATTGTTCAATGGGTGCATCATTGCTCACTTTAATAAAACCTTCCACTGCAGACTGAGTGAGCCACATCTTGACAAAAAAATTAGTACATGACCATGTAAATGAAGGCTGTTTGGTAATGGATATGCACAGGAGAACACCACTGAGCTTACGTAGGCAGCCTCCACTGTGCTGTTTCCAGACAAGTGGTTCACTTCACAATGCAAGATTAAAACCAGTTTCAGTCTGGAACCTGTTCTGAGGAATGTCACAATCTGAATGCATTATGGAATCCAACCACCCTTCATTTCTACCTGAACTAACATGTAACAATCCATAAAATAATGACTGGCTCTGTGTTTTCAGCTTAAAATAACCTGGGAATTTACTTAATAAGTTTAAGGGCACATTTGAGTTTTCTGTTTTCTGGTCTGTATCAATGCTGCTGGAAATTCTAAGTAAATTTGTGCTAATCACCACCACTACCACCACCACACCTAACTGCACTGCTTTAGGAAACTTCCTTGGCTGAACAAGAAGCCTGAATCTAGCTGGGTTTATGCTAACTGATTAGTTTTTCAATTATCACGAGCTCCTGCATTTTGCTCAATCAGATGTCCAAGCAAAGCATTTTCTTTTCCTTGCTGTGTGGGTGAGTGGGACAGACAACAGTGAAAAGCAAATCCCCAGAAATCTGTTGCCACACAATGCTCCTTGACGGTATTATTTTAAGGTTTTCTTTTAACAGCTAAGGTCAGAGTTATTAAGTACATTCTGGCTGGTTTATTCTGCTCTGAAAAGGTACTAACTGGTCAAGATCCTCAATTTCTTCACTGCCCATCCCCTAAACCCCTTCACACATGTGAACACACTCCACTTACTCTCCTCATCATCTGTGCCCACTGCTGGTAACTGCCCAGAGTCACCTGCCTTCCTGTGATGACTTAACTCAACTGCCAGGTTTTTAAATGGCAAATGAGAAGTTTCAAGAAACAACTCTGGCCTCTCTTTACAAAAAGACATGGGAAAAAACACATTCTGCTTGTTCACATATCCTCTTACCAGAGCCTGGAATAATCTGGGTTGGCATCAGGTGCTTGTGATCGTGAGGCTGTCCCTTCACACACTTCATCCAGGCATACAACTCCTTATCTGCAAAACAGCATGGCCAATGTTTTACTGTACTTACAGTGCACACAGACAGAGCCAGCGTTTTTCAGACTGGTTTTAGTTAGCCATGTTTTTCTGCACATATGAACTCTTCTGCCCCGGTATCCTGTGCGACAAAGACCTGCACACGACAGCTACTTTTCACAGTAGAGCTACTTTTCAAAAACAGAGTTTTAACAATCCTGAAAACTGGAATAACTGCACCTGTAGCACAGGCCCTTGCCAGTAACCTTAAAGTTTCAAAGTATATTCTCTTTATTATATTTAGTCACTTGCCAATTTAACACAGGCCAAAATCCTTTACAGTTGCTATTGCTACAGTTGCTATCGAGGCCATGAGCCTCCCTTAATGAATCCTGCCATGGAAAAGAGACACAATTAGGCTGCAACTGTAAGGTTAATCCACTTTGACACAATCCGTGCTCCAAGTAAGTGGCTGTCTTCAACCAGAGTTGGCCAAACAAGCCAGAAAGATGAACTTATAACCAAATCAACTCCCTGAGTCAGCCCACCCTGCAGTTACACCAAAGTACTGGCGGCACAAAGGAGAGGGAAGTTGCATCATGGGTTTATGTCAGAATAAAGCAACCACAAAACCATAAATCTGTATGTATTGGTTGAAAACCATTTGTGGCAGCAGAGAGGGCCTAAATGGTAGGAGAATGGGGCTTTCTATAAAGTTTCAGGAGGGCTGTCCTGAAATATGCAGTGTAAAGAAGAAGAACGGGAGCAAAAAAAAAGTCTGGCCAAGCAACTGGTCAGCAACCTGCTACGTGATCTTGGAGCAGGAAGAACAAAATTTCTCTCTCGACCCCCAGTCTTGTGTCCTATCCACTGAACTGCTAGTTTATTAGACACATTTTTCCTAAACCTTTTACTAGTTTGCTCAGCTCTAGCAATGTAAAAGGAAGCATTTAACACATTTAAAGCATTATTTTCTTACCCTGTAGTAAATACAGAACACACCAAATATTCCTTTCAGATAAATACTAGATTTGCAAGCTATTTTGTAATTTTTGTAACTCCTAAAACATGGAATTATCTAACTGGTCACAAACATAAATAAATCAAGAAACAAAGCAGCATATATTTACTTAATGTATTCTCTCACTGAAATGCCCTAACACGGCATTCCACTTGATGGTGCCATGAACTGTCTGAAGCTAACAATGGTTGCACATTCATGTAGTCAAGTAACAAGAGAAGTCATTGATAAGTATCTGAATATGGAATATTTAAACCTCTAACATTCCTGCTGAAGCAGGGAAAAACCAGGGGATTCTCTGTTACATTTAGCAACTGCAAAAACAACTACCGGTTCCAGGAAAAATGGTGTAATATAAAGTGCTATTATATAGAGATGGGTGGGTGGTTCAGAACCTTTTAAGAGAGTGCCAAAGGAGAAATACAGTTCACATGAATCCTGCAGCATCATTAGAAATGAAGCCACAGCGAGGGAAACTATCCTACCTTCGCTTTTGCATGTAACACTGATGAACAGAAAGGAGAAAGTCTTCACTGTCAGAAGACTGGAAAGAAGCCTCCTTCTTTATACTGCTTTTTCAAACTTCTGAGACATTTTACTAAAATTTTCCTGGCTGGTTAACACACACACACACTATAAAAAGCCTCTGGCTGCATGTTCCCACCAGGGTAAATAATGTTCGGCATATATCCCAAGCCACGTCAGATGGATGCACACACAGACTTAAGCCAGTGGAGAACTGCTGAAGCAGCCTCCAGGATTAAAGCATTAAAAACTGTTCCCAGTGCTGGAAAACACTGGCATTAGCTCCCTAAAAACTTCAGGCTTCGATGGAAGTCTCTGGGAACATCCTCTAGCTGCAGTGTAGGAGGCTTCTCACTACAAGCCAGGGACAAAGTGGACGAGACCCTCCATTTAGGAAAGCTTTGCCCTCTAACAGTTAAACTTTATTTTACTAACATAGCACATCTGTGACATTACACTGCTATGACAAACATGGAAATGCTTTTCCAAACAGCATTATACTTGAATCAGTTCCTGGCACAGCGTCTGACCGCAGAGCTGTGCCAGGGCACAGTGCCTGCCCCCCGGGGAAGGCAATCCATTCCACCAAGCAGCCTGAGCACCAGAGTCACAGCCCAGGGCTCAAACACCAAATCAATCTTCTCAACATTCCTCCTTGCAATTGCAGCCAGGCTGGGTCACCCAGAAATCAGAGGTTTGCAAGTCAGTCCTATTATACTTCTCTACAGACTTAAACTCGACATTGCCATTAAAGCACAGGAATCAGATTAAACTGGGTATGTGTGCAGGCTGATGGACTGTGAGACCTCCATTAACGCTCATTTTAAATACTATGTGAAGTATTTTTCTCCATCCCTTTCTTTTTTATGATAGAACTGTACAATAGGCTGTTAAGTCAGTATGACAAGACATGTACCTCTGGAAGGAGAACTCCAGGAGGCATTCAAATCAAGGCAAGTCTTAACAGCAATGAGTTACCATAAAGCAGGGAGGTGTAATGGAGTGTCAGTCTCACAGCTGAAGAACAAGATTTAACCTTGAGGGGCAAGGCACAACTAACCTCCAACAGTCCACACAAAAAGACTGAATTGTGGACAAAGAGCTAAAATAGCCCCCAAAGCAGTTGCTTTCTGAATGACTGATTCTGCATCTACTGACAAAAGAGGCAAAAAAAGATCTAAGAGAAACCAAAACACACAAGCAGTAATTTAACACTTTACAGAAAGACAGTTATAGTGGATCAGCAGCTCTGCAACAAATGAGAATAAACAGCCTATACAATACTCTAGTTCATAAAGAACTGACCTCTAGAACTTTTTCTTTCCTTTGCTTTGTAACAATCCAGGCAGACCACAAATCCACATTTTTGGCAGACCCAATGAATGTTAAATAATGTGGCTTCACATGCATCACACATCTCACGGACTCCTCTCACTGCTCTCTTCCATGCAATTTTGGCTGAAATACAAAATAAGCAGAATAAAAGGACTGAAATTTAAATGCAAAGCACAGAATGAACAGGCTTTATAGATGAAGCATTCATAGGTTTCCCCTCAGACACAACTGGGTGTTGGGGGAGCAAAGCGATCCTTCATAAACAGACCATCGACATGTACCCCTTAGTTCCATTACACAGCCTCCCCATCAATACACTGTAAAGAAATAAAGCATTCAAAAAACACAGACTAAAGTCACACAGAAAAAATATTGCTGCAAGTACGAAGAACCTCTTCAACATATACTTTTAACCCCATGTGCTCAGGAGAGCTCAGGGTTTTTCCCCCTGACTGCCCATGGGACATGTTTAATCTCAAGGGCAGCCAAAGTGCTGAGCTGGACGGTTGGAGTCGGCAGGAGGGGAGGGAGGTGCCTGTTCTGGGGACCTGCCCAGTATGTCTGTTTTCTGCCCCACTTCCTCCTCATACTGCCTGGCATTGGTAAAGCCACCAGCCTGTTTGCAGCCTGTGCCCATCTGCCGTGGGCAGAAGGACAGACTGTGGCTCTGGTGGGGAGGAGGTGACAGCGTTAGCACATGCTCTGCTACGTTCTCCTTTGTTTTGGGAAGGAGACACACCAGAAACACACTGTCTGCTGGCAGGAGTCAGTGCCTGGCTCGTGGTGGGCCTTGGCTTGGAGCTGGCTGCTCTGGCTGGAGAGCTGGAGGCCAAGCTGGGAACTGTGTCTGCTCCAACCCCAAGAGCAGCCTGGCCCTGGCCCTGGCCCTGAGAAGGAACCTGCCCCTTCCCACCATGCCTTCTTCAAGAACAGCCCAGGAAAATCCAACAGGACAGACTAGTGAACAAGAGCTACTCAACAGAGAAGCAATGGCTCACTTCATGGGAAACTGCACTACACTTTGAGAGCACTGAGATTTCTTACCGTCCTTCTTCACCCAGGACATGGCCGTTTTCTCAGATGTTACCAACTGACAAAATTTATCACCTATGATATCTAGAATGTATTTAGAAGTTTCCAGGTCCAGTTCATCATCGTCATAGTTTTCATGTGTCCATAAACTCAACGCTTCATCATCATATTGATCGGGAGAGGAGAAACCATCTATCCTAACCACTCCATTCTTACTAAAAGATAACCTAAAAATGAAAAGACACAGTTTAAGTGCATGTATCATTGTATTCTTTGACTTACAGTTTACTTGCTTGCTTCACCTTGCTGTTTAAGTCTTACAACACCAAAGTTTTCTTTTTACCTTCTTTAGCATCCTACAATATATTTTAATTTTCACATAAATCCCACTGATCAAGATGTTTTTAAAATGACCAATAAGGAAGCATGAAAACTCAAATTAACTTTTTAGGCACTTTTTTGTATTCTGTTTACTCATCATTCCCTCTCTGTAACATTTATTACTAATTTAAAACTGCAGACAGAAAAACTCTTTTTTTGTCAAAGTCTGGTTCCACCTACTCCTCGCTTTCAATTTTTGGAGTATCTGCAACAGCAGTCACTCAGTCTGACTCATATTTTATAGATTTTTGTATCCTACTGCTCTCATACTGAGAAAACTTATAGAAGATAACATTTTTGTATCCACTAAGGTCTGACCTTTAAAATAACTACAGGCTTTCCTGTTACCCTACCCAATAGCATTCCACTAACCCTGGCTTATTTAGCTTATTTTTAAGCAGTAACAATTCGTTACTCCATCTTGCACAAAACAGGGTAAAGCATTTTATATATGTGATTATTGTAGTTAAGCAATTTATGTCAGCAAAACAGTCCTGAATTTAGAAACACCAAAAATGACATTTAGGTATGTATTCAAATGAACAAGAAGAAATGATGAATTTTGAGTTACAACAACTTCCAACAGAAGAGCAAACTTTGTTTACAATTCAGGCCCTACTATCTAAACACAATGAAAATAATTAAGCTGCTGTAAAATTTACCACAATACAGTCAAAACATTCAAAGTTTTAAATTCCATTACAGTATTTTAAAATATTGGCAAAACTTTATGTTCTCTCCTTTATACAGGAGGAAAAAGCCACCAAAATTCCAGCTTTGCCACGTTAGGAAGCAAATACTCTTTACACAGAAGGTATTCAGAGTCCAAGCTTGAAATGATTCCAGCAGGACTATCACCAAGTTTTGTCACTAAAGCTTCATTACAAAAAATTAAACCCAGTCTAGGGAACAGTTTCTTGTCCAAAACGAGCTGGATATACACTGACAACACAGTCTGTGCACAGATCAAAGCTGTTCCACACTGTCCTGGGGACTGTGCTGCCTGCACCACGTGCACTACACTGCACCCTGGGAAATCTTCCTTCTGAGTTTCCCTTGATGGGCCACTAATTGTGAAAAAGGAGGTCACAACTCCTCTCTGTCCTCAGAAAACTCCGAGAAAACCTGAAGTAGCATTCCCACCATATACTGGGAGGAGAACAATTACAAATACGTGCAACTCTGCGGTTGTCAGAGCTGTCCAGAAAAACTGAAGCTAGCCTTTTGAAAATCCCACTTCAAATGTCAGACACCTGTGTAATGGTGATGTGCTGTATTTTCTGCTTGCCTAAGGTACACTGGGCAGATGTTCTGATGTCTTTGCTATAAAGCTCTAAACGGCAATGAAGTGAATCCACAAAAGAAATAAGAAATACAAATGTAAATACTCTTAAATTAGATGCTGTCTTTTATCGGGCAGACTGACTGAGCCAGAAAAAATCAGACATCCCTCAAGCATGCAATTCCTTTGTCTGTATTATTTTTAAAAATTAAAATACCACATTATCGGGAAAATAGTTGTACTTACCGCCGAAAGTAGTAAAATCTACAAAACACTGGTGAGTGAGTGGGTTCTTCTCCTTTCTTACTTCTTATTAACCTACATTCTCTGCATTTTTGCAAATTTGGTCCTATTTCAGAGCAAGAATCATCCTGCAAAAAGGACTCTCCTGTTTGCTTCAGCTTCTTTACTTTGCGCCAATCCTTTAACACTGAGCGAGGTATACCAGCTGCAAAATTAAGAGAGTGTCACAGGAGGTGCTCACAGACCCCAGTCAACATCAGTCAGTGTCCAACATTTCTTTCGTTACCTGCATAACATATTCCATTATTATTTCCACTTGTCTGCCTGTCAGCACCCAGGTTAAAACAGCAAAGGTACCACTTACACCTGGGCAGGCAGGAGCACAGTAAAGTAGCTGCTGAGCTCCCAGGACACTGCATTTCCCTTATACTTGCTGCATCGTTCACCAAATATTCTATTCACAATCTCATTCTGACAAAACAAGCAAACAAACAGCAATACCTCAAGAAAAGTAGATATGAACTCTGTTTCAAGGGAAGATGAGGGCAAAAAAGGCAACAATTTAATGAATAAAAGCAGAGCTTGAAAAAACCAACCCAAAAACCAAAAAAACAAACCCCTACTTCTTCAAAACTTATTTTTGCTGAAGGTTACAGATATGATTACAGAAGAGCAGCTCTATTCACAAATCCATTTACTCTCTGTGGAGTTTGTTGGCTTTGCAAGGCTAAGCAGTATAATTCTATTTTCGATACTGAAGTCAGCAGATCTGACAGAGTAACACGAGGAGCGAGTCTATTGAGTAATATGTGCGATTTTCACACACACGATTTGAAACCGATCCCTGTTGTTATTTAATGAGGCTTTCATTTCAATGACTCTTAAAAGTGGCACCACTCTTATCTGCAGATAGACAGAAGTAACTGTCATTTCATCCACCACTACTCCTGAAAGTTCACGTCCTGTAACCAGGGATCTGACGCAGGATGACAGAGAGGTCAGGGTGCTAACTTTGGACTTGGGACCTGGGTTCAGATCAGTATTTTGCCAGAGATGACTTGTGCAAACTTTGCTAGTGACAGACTGCCTGGGCCTCAGTTCACGGCCTACAAACTGCACCCCACACTCATCCAGGCCATGTCAGTAACCGGATCACAACTTGGGAGTAGAAACGGTCAAAGTACAGGTTTACTAGTCCAAAACCAATGTTTCCTGCCTTGGAAGCAGAGATCCTGGGTGTCATCGGGGAGCTGCTACACTTCAAGCTCTGTGGGTAGGAACTTGGAAGACCCCCAGCACTGGGAGGGCTGTGCAAAGCCTTGCTTTGCAGGAGGGAGCCTCACAGCCTGGAGCTCTGAGCGCTCTGGCTAGCACACGAGCTCCTGGGGCTTTCCAAAACGACACCAGGACAAAGCATTTTTCAACACTGGCAGCATCCAGATACCACCCATGTTGCAAAACTGCCACTAAGCCCCAGATCCTGCAGCACAGTTAGTTATCTTCAGCCACCTACAGAAAGCCCAAGCAGTAGTCCCGGAGGAACCTCTTCTTTCAAGAAAGCTCCTCAAGGTTGGCTACGTTTTTGTGTAAATCTTTGTGTAAAGTTCTTTTTGAATGAGAATCTCTGACCAGCTCTCTCTCAGAAATTACAACAACCACAAAAAAAATCTTTTGCAACAATACAAAGGTCATAAAGACATAACATGTTACATGTGTATGTTTACAGTTTACTTCAAGAAATGAAGCTAAGAAAGATTTTTACAGGCATTTTTGCCTTGATCTTCCCTTTGGTTGGGGGGGGAAAAATAATACTACTATCACTGGACCCAATACCCAGAATACTTCAGACAGACTACAACACTTCCAGCACTCAGTACAACTTAAGAATCAAGTACTCTCCAATACCAGAAAAGTAACTTTATACACCAGACAGTGAAAAGCCACAGAATGTAATTACAGACAGCATTGCTCATTTTCTTGCTACCTCTACTTAAAAATTCTTACGAAAAGTAATTTAATGGTAGACTCTCTCATACTCAACCAGACCAAAGACAAAAGAAGAGTCCTTGGAGAAGAATAAATTGGGATAAAAATAAGGCAAGTTCTTAAATAAAATCCCTTATGTTGGCAGACCAGTTTCTCTTTTCAGATTAATCTAGTTACAATCTGCTACATGTTACAGTATTACATTTAAATTGAAATTTGTATTTCCCTAAATTTCTTTATTCCTTAAACAAGAGGGATGTTAACACCATGTACTACATATGCTAGTTAGGAGTGTGAAATGACGCTCCCTTAAACCTTTCATTAAATTAATCAAATCATAACAGAGTGGCATCAGGCTCTCAAGGAACTGCCTCTGGCTTTCTGATCAAAGGATGAATTAAAGCTCAACAATAGAGAATCTCTCCCTCCAGCAGTGCTCTAAAAATAAAGGCATTAGATCTTAAAATAAAAAAAGCCCCAACATATATACATATCTCAATACACACATATAGTTGTGCCACTTGGCACAACTATATGCAGCAGCCTGCTCAATTCTGATGGACAGCATAAACCAGTTTGTTTACTGCTTATTTTTAGGCCAAGAACCAGTTTGATAACACAGATATACAAAATGCTGTATTTCTTACACCAGGGCATTTCAAATGGCCTCAAGACAGATAAATCTGGCCCTACTCATTTACACAGGCATGCTTTTTAACTCTTTTCCCAGCTATCGTGTATGACAAACCCTCCAGGATTATCAGGGCTAGACTTCACATTAGTCTATGTCTTCCAGATCAGATTAATATACTCACTGCTGTTACTGCTGCTCTGCAACTTCAGCTTGCTTTTCTCTTTGGCGCTCCTGCTAAGAACACCATTTGGTTTCACTTCTTCCTCGGTATCACCCTTTTTTTTCTGCAAATCATTTTGTTTCTTTTTGTAAGTTGGCTTGGGCTGCCGTTTAGTCCTTTGCTCTGACTTGCTCTCGCTTTCATCAGAGTCACCGCTTTCAGAGCCAGACTCGTAAGTTCGTTTTCCTTTTCTCCTTGGGTGCTTCTCTTCCTTCGCAAACTTATCTGCCAAGATTTTGCTATCTATGTTATTTTGCAAATCATTTGATGTAGAAGCTATTAAATTGACAGTACATGGCTTAATAATTTCTGAAACACTGTTCCCTGAATTCTCCTTTTTATTAGTGTTTTTATCTTCCTCTGAATGCCTTGTTAGCCAAGCCTTTTTCAGTTTAGTGTGGTAGTTTGGCTGACTCGTCTGGGAAGTTTGCCCACTGCCTACAGAGTTCGCTTTGTTTATTGTATTACAGACGATACCACTGTCTAGGGAGAGAGAGGTTGAAAATGTCTGATTTTTCACAGAGCTGGACTCAGCCTCACTGATGTTACTACTTTTAAACTGAGCTGCAGCCAACGCCGCCTTGTGCTTTTTCAAATGGACAAAGTCGGTGGAGGTGGAGAATCCCGAGCTGGGCTGAGCGGCACTGCCTGTGCTGCCAGCAGCGGGTGTAACCGGAGCTGGAGTGCTGACCTTGCATTCCTGGGCCTGCGCCACCGCCTGACTCCCGGCTCTCGAGGCCGGGCACTCCAGTGTCGTGCACGCCAGGACCGTGCTCGATAAGGAGTAAGTCACTTCTGAGCTGCCCCGGCTTGACACGCTCGTCGTCGTCGCTGCTGATGTGGTGACATCTGTTTTGGTACTGCAGATGATAGTCGTGGTGGGGGTGGCAGCACGAGGAATGCTGCCTTGCGAGACAGCTGGAAATTTCTTTTCATACTGTGTGCGAGCACTGTCTGAGTTCATATTTGGCAGAATGACTCTTCCAGTCTCCCTGGCTTCCGCTGTTTTCAGGCAATCTGCTTGATTTGTCACAGCTGAAGATCTCTCACTAGCTCGATCTTTGGAAGCAGGCTGCACTACCGCTACACTGTCGTACTTTGTGCTAGAAGGAGGACGCACAATAACAGATGCCGTAGCAGACTGCGACTTTCCACTCATTCTTTCAACGTGCCAATCCACTTTTTCATTATTGGGGGCATTATTAGACTTCCACATTTCTGATATGTTCTGTTCAGAAGTGCCCTTGTAAACAGTCTGAGCTTCCTTGGGCTCAGGTACTAAAGTTGGTGGTTTCTGCAACTCCTGTATTTTGCCACCACCACCAGCATTAACGGGTTGAACAGGGGTTAGAGTTGGAGGTGAAAGGCTGCTATAGCTGCTTTCCTTCTTCTCCAGGTTCTGGTGCACAGGAGGGTGGAACACAGGGGCTCTGTGCAAGGCAGGCATACTCCGGAGTGTATTTGAGGATGAGATTGACAACTGAGTAGGGCTCCTGCTGTCACTTCTGAAAGAATTTACAGAGTGAGGCTGCACTGACTGTGAAAGCTGCTCGGGTACCTTGCTTGTAGAGCCTTCGGTCTCTGGCTGGTGCTTAATTAAAGGTGGAGGTTTTGAAAGAGAAGAAATGTAAGAGGGGAGAGCCTGGGGACTAGCTGCTGTTGAAGGACAATTAGTTTGCTTATCAACATATGCCCCTGAAGTTTCCTTTGATGGGTACGATCTTGGAGGTTCATTTACTACACTGTTAGACAAGGTGGTGAAATAGTTACTCTGTGGCAAACTCTGTGGAACTGAATGCTTCATTTTATAGAGTTCTGACACAGAGCGTTCAGCATCTTTGTCGTATTTCACCGAATGGCTTTTGGGACTTGAAGATAAGGATGTTACTCTGGAGTAGTTCTCTCTCTCTCCCTCCAGCGCCTTTATTTTAGCTGTGAAAGGAGCAACTTCAATACTTTCTTGGAGTATCCGTCTGTGCTCTTCTTTGTATTTGCTCAGTCGTTCCCCAGTCTCCTGTGGTGGCCTTGGCAGCTGGTTCAACATTGGATCTGCAAAATGCCTGTGCATATGGCTCTCCTTTGCTGCCTGCGTTCTGCTCTGCTCTAGCTCAGTCTTTACCGCTGCAGTGGTAACAGAACGCAAAGGTTCAACAAACGCCTTCCTCTCCAGTTCTCTGTTTGAAAAGGTTAAGCAAACACAGGTCAGTCTGAATGCAGTGCAGTGTGCCACACGGAAGACCTTTCTTCCCGTGCCCGAACAAAGTTATCTATTAACCCAAAACCCCACTTTTCTTTATATTAGGTCCAATTTTCAAAAGTCTTGAGATGAACCCATGAACTGCGGTGCCATTCCAAGTCAACAGGGTAGCACACTGACAAGCCTGTCTCCACCCACGTCCACAAATAAACTAAAAGGAAGCTTGAAGGCAACACCACCTGCTGAAATGTACCCTCTCACACCGAGTTAAAGAGCAAACTTACTCTTTGCGATGCTCTACGATACTTTTGGACAACGGAGGGCTGGAATGTGTTGTCAGTTTGAGAGGCCGCAGGGGATCTGCGCTGGACGGTCGCACGGGAACGTGACTCAGTAAACCAAGGCTGTCAGCTGAGGTCACTGGGGTGGGCTGGTGTAACCAGGGGCTGGGAGTATTCTGTTAACACCAACCAAAACAAAAAATAAAATCACATTTCAAAATAATCATGGGACCACAAGGGTCACTGTATCAAGTCCTACCCAAAGATCAGAGTGAAATAATGGATTTCAGTACGAAATCATATCTAGTAAATAAAATTTAACATTTAAGTCACTTTTCTGATCAACTGGAACGCACAACTGTACTTCCCCCTGGGCTTGCAGCATACAAAACAGTTTACACATTTCAGAAGCGTTCTTAGAACCATTTAATTTTCAAGTACTCGGGATGAACAGTTAATTCTAGAACAGCATCTCAAGTTCATCAAAATTAACAAACCAATGACGGTCTGACAACACAAGTTCAATTATTAGTAAGAAGACCACAACTGCTTCGATGAATTGCAAGAAGTATTTCTCTGAAGATAAAAATATGGCTTAATATTTCAGGAAGATAACTTCATCTCCAGCTTTATGACAAATCTCAATATTAAGGGCTATAAGCAACTCCTTCCTGGATGTTCCTTTCCTCCCCCCAGCCAAATGATTATGATAATCCTAATTAATCTGCTTTATTTAGCCAGCCATTTTTCTTTGGTATGATGATCACCATCACACTACTAAACCATAAACGGACACACCTGCCACATTCTGCAGCATGGCAAAGACACAGTACACACAATTTTGTGCTCTGTACTTAAATACTCCAAAGGTGGGCAAAACCAACCTCCTTGTTTACACACACACTACTGAGTCTTAATTTATGAAACTGTTTTTTAATCTACTACTTTGTTAAGGTTCTGTTTTCTTTCTTTGAAACTTGTGTAACAGCCTGCAGGAAAGACCAAGAGCAGCTCTCTGTCTCTCCCCTTTCCCTCCCTCCTCTGCTTAAAAGTGCGTGCAGCAGTGTGGAAAAGGAGGGAACGCTGTTCAAATGAGGCTCAAGTGCTGGGGACAAGCCAAGAAGGGGGACTGGGACAAGAGTGAGCAGTGCTTTCATGCACACCCCGAAGCCTCTCGGTGCTGCTCCATCCCCACCTTCTTCTCCTCATCAGTCCATGCTCCCCAGACTTGGCAACTCCCAGTCGGGAACTGCTGCAACAGAAGGGGAGCCAAGAGCTTTCATGACACACGCACACAGCACGGGATAGATCTGCAGGTGCTACAACTTTGAAGTTCTGATTTCTGTATTTTTGAATATTTAAGCAACCGCCTGGGTTTGTGTGAACAGTTTTAGTGCACACTTTTCCTGGGCCAGGAGTTCCCACGCTGCGGTGTTCCCACGAACAGCCTGTAAGCTGCATTGAAGTATTATGCAAAGAAGGCCTGTCACCTTCTCCCTAGAGGAGCAGGGGAACATCTGCCTGAGCACCAAGCATTGCTCAAACAGCTTTGTTGTGACTCCACCTGCACCATCTACGGCCGGCCCAAACACGGGAGCTGCCACAGCCACCCGTGGACAGCAGGGAAAGGTGGGCTTAGGGCACACCTCCCTCAGCTCTCAGACAGGGCTCAGACCTGAGCCAAGGGTGGCTGCTGCTGCTGCTCCTACAGCTGAAACGCAGATCCTTTCTGTGATTGTGGCATACATGCAAACCGACCTTGGAAACACCCATTCTGGGTTTCTAAGATCTATTTAAAAAAGGCCTCCAGTGCGAGAGCCAGGAGACAAGTCACCACAAGACAGTTGCCACATATCAACATAATTAAAAAGCTACGTGCCTCGGTATGCAGGGCTGCATTCTTCAGGCAGCCGAAGTGAAAACAATGCCTATCACAGGTTCTTTAAAATGGACTTTAGTATGGGGTGGAGCAGGCAGCAACATGAAAAGGTAAATCCACCTATAGTTTTCTCTGCTGCGTTTGACTTTACCACATTTTAGATCAAACTTACTTCCTATTACAAGGCCAACTCAAACTGACTGTTTTGGGAAAGACTTAGCCACAATGGTTTGGCTTTTCTCAAGAATGAGTCTGGGGAAGAATAGCTTTCCCCATGATGAAAAAGAAAAAAGTCTTTATAACCATTCAGGAACTCCAAGCTTTGACACAAAGGCTTACAATTTGGCAGAAGGACCACTGTCAGCGACGTGCCTTTTGTGGTCCCTGTGAAAATCTGCCCAAATTAGGCCAAGTTGTAAGCCTCTAAAGATCAGTGTGCACATGCTCAGTGGAGATTTGATTGAAGCTGGCAGTAAAGCTCTCCAAAGTTTCTGTCTGCACTACACATGCTTCATCTTACACTATTCCTCTGAGGTGCCTGCAATGAGCATGCCATATCCCAAGCCTGCAGGAGCTGAGAAAACTTTTCCTGTAATTGCCACGTCTGCCTGCCAAACCCCGCCGCCGCACTGGGCGAGAGGCTGAAAAACACAAACCGTGTCTTCTGAGACTTCACTGGTTGTACTCAGCAAACAGACAAGAGGAATCACCCTGACTTGAATACAGAGGAGTAGAAAACAGATGGGAAGGCAGGGATGTATGTCAACAGGAACAGAACGGGAGAAAAAGATATGCTAAGAGAGGGTACACAGATAGGTGTAAAGACAAGAGAAATGGGTGTAAAGTGCAAGAAAGATTTATAAATGCTGGAGTATTTCTCTTCAGAACTTCTGTCTCAGTCTTTTGCCATTACTTAGGGAGCATACACCAAATTTCACTATGAAGAAAATTGTCCTACATCTCCTAGTGTTTTACCTACATAATGGTTTACACCATTTGAGGTAGCAAATATTTACCCAGTGAACCTGAGTTCCCAAACCAGCTGGTTGACCTCACTCGGTCAGGATCTAAAACCAAACATTTCCTCTTTCTTTAGAATTCTTAGGAAATCAAGGTCTGAGGAAAGTCCCTGCTCACATCCACCCTGAGACAGTGGTTACTGCTGGAGTTCCATTCCTAGCTCTCTGCCTACTCAAAAAACCCACCATGACTGTACACTCGGTGTGACGCAAACAACCACATCTGGGAGACACCAGGCCCAGCTAAACACATCATCAAGAAAAGATCTCAACTTACCCTTCTCAGGGAAGCCTCCGCGTTAACAGGAGTTTCTGGGTGGACCCATTTGGAGGAGGGCAGACCGAGTCCTGAGTAAGCATGTGTTCCATTTGGATACTGCCAAATAATTGGATAAAGCCCTAGCTGATTATAGGAAGCAGAAGGATGAGCTTGTCCGAGAAGATGTGGAGACTGGTGTTGTAACATCTGTTGCTGCTGCTGGTGTGCTAATGCCAAATGGCTTAAGCTGCTGGCATGAGCAGTCTCTAGTCGCGGGTGGGCACCCAGCAAGGAGGCAGCAGGCACTCCGGGCAACACTGCGGGGAGCAGATGAGGGTGATGGACGGAATGGTGGGAGGCGCTACTAAGGGGGTGAGTGTTAATAGCGGACAAGGGAGCCTGAGCTGAAGACCCAGCGAGCAGATGGGATGAACCAGTTAATGCAGGATGATGAGCATTTGGATTTAAACAGGTTCGGTGGGATGAGGAATGCAGAGGATAATTATGCTGATGCAAATAAGGTGAAATGTGATTAGTTCCTGTTTCTTGTCCAATCAGAGTGGGGTCCCTGTATACTGTGAAATGTTCATTCTTGTCAATGATAAGAGGACTTTTAGTAGCTTCTAGAGCACTAACTCTAGCTGGAACTGGATGAAAACTAGACCTAGGCAAATCATGATCAGTTTTACTGGCTGACCTTGTTAATCCAGTAGCATGGCTGTTTTGGGAACTAACCTTAGACTTCACAGTATCAGAAGATTGGGTGAATTTAGGCTTAACATCAGGTGACTTTGTTTTAGGATGATCAACTGAAGCACTAGATTTTGACTTCACAGAATCGGGGGCTGGACTTTGTTTACGCAGTTTACTCTCTTCTGCTAGAGAAGCTACGTTTAACGAAGACATAAACGAGCCATACTGCACTTTCTCTTTTTCAGAATTTAAGTGTTCATTTACTGGCAACGCTTTTACAACCCCAGGTTGTATCAAATCCGTTTTAACAACACTGCTAACCCAACTTTGATCAGCTTCCTGTTTTCTTGCTTCAAGAAAATTTGCATTTGCAAACTGCTGTTTCAAATCGCTGCTGTGAGATTCTATTTTCTGAACCGTTTGCAAACCAAAGGTACTTGCAGCATTATCCTGGTTCTCCTTTTCAGAGTTGTTTTTATTAGTAACATCAACAACACATTTTGGAGTAGGAGGTCTGGGTAAAAACTGCTCATTTTTTAACTCCGCAGTATGATGTTTTTCTGCATTACACTCTAGAGCATGTGCATCCTTGGCATTCTGCTCATAAGGTGCTGGCTGCTCTCCTGCATGGAGCGAAGATTTTTCCTGCTGATCCAAGACTGATGACTTCAGCCTTTCTGTCTCTTCATGGTTTTTATCCTCCTGTACTTCATCCCAAGGAGACCGTCTATCTGTTAGTGTCTGTTCTACTCCCTCAGTAGGTTGGGATTTTCCTTCTTCCCCATTTATCTTTGAAGTGTTCTTGCTTTTTAACTCATTTTCCGAATTTTGCTCTGAGGATGAATCTGTTAATCTTTTATTTGAAATTTCCGAGTCACTGCTTTCAGAATAATCTGAGATATTGTCTGTCCGCAGTCTCTTCATATTTAACTTTTTTTCATCCTCTTCAGGTTTTCTTCTTTTGCTAAGAAAGTGTTTATTTTTGGTTTTGGGGTTTTCTGTAAAAGATAAAAACATGTCTATCACATTTTCAGCCTAATACAGTTTTAAGAAGCTCTCCCTCCCTTTCCATTAACTGCTTTTACCTCCTCGACCTATATAATCATATCTTTCGTCTTTCATCTTCTCTTCATCAGGCATGCTGCTATCAGAGCCTTTCCTCTTATTTGGCCGAGTATTCCTCTGTTGTTGGTGCTGGTGAGAATTCTGTTTTGGTGCTGCAGTTTGGGAATTCATTGCTGGTCTGGGACTATTTGCTTGTGCACGTGTATAATGACCCTAAAAATAATTTGTGATTAATGGACTTAAATGCAATGTTAATTAAGTGTCTTTAAACATGTATTTTTAACATTCTCAATATACGAAAATACTTAGGTAAAAAGATAAATGTATCTACGTGAACTGTGTTGCTGTTCTGGTTGGAACGAGACCGTCGGCGTGAAGTGATGCCAATATTTTCACCTTTCAACAAAGAGTGAACAACATCATCTAGAAAGGTCATCTGAACCATAGAAGGATCAACATTCTGAGGTTCTAACACCTGGTTTATGAAGAAAAAAAAGAAAGAGAGAGAGAGAAAATAACAATCAGCAGATGTTCAGACAATGCCCAATCTGTATTTTCTGTATCAGTGTTCACCAGTCTATTTTGTGTGCTAAAGACTAATCAGAGAAAAGCCTACTTAATCCTGACAAGTAGAACTGACATATGACACAACAAAGGCTGGGAATAGTGTCAAACTAAAGCAAATGTGTCTTTACGTACCATTGCAAAAATAACTTTTTTTTTTTAAAGAGAAAGTGCCCCACCACCACTTCCTTCCCTGACCTGCAAATTTGAGATTAAACTGAGCTATTTATAGTATAACACCTAAGCAGCAATGATGATATACAAGCATTTAATAAAATTTATTTCATATACTACAAATTATATTGCAGAAGCACATTACAGTATTGCTTCCAACAGAAGCAAAACTGCTGCAAGAAGGGAACCAAAACGACCGGAGACAAAAACTCTAAAGACTAGTGTTACACTAGAGAGGGAGATCATAAAGTAGGAAATGCTAACCAGATCTTCAAAGAATGTGGCACAAAGTGAAAAAATAACACTTGGGGAAAATCAATGAGAGAGAATTAAGGGAAAGAAGGTATTTGAGTAGCAGACTAGTCTGAAGTTTTTTATTGTCACACACGATTTTGTCAGTCATTTCAAGGCAGATAGGTCATTCCATATATTACTACTGAGTAGTACTACGAATGTAGAGTCATTACTCTACTGTCCTGAAATAGAATTCATTACTGCCACTAAAAACACCAGTATTAATTCTTTTTGTATCATCAAATTCAGAAATAAAACCAAAACCCACCACACTAAATATGTATTAGGGGCTGTAGGAAATGCTTAATTCAACAAATTGCGGAAAGTCGCTACTCCAATTACTTGGAAAAAGTAATTATTACTGCAGTGCTAGAAGATTTCATCGTTGAGAAAGAAATTCCCAACAGAACTGACAGGGAAGACCAGTTCCTAAAACCAGATTGCTTCACTTCAAAGACTTCCCTAGTCAAGTAGCAACAGCAGAAGAAACTGTAGGACTGGTATTAATCATACCACTGCACAAGCGCTCAGCTCCAGCAGGGTTTAACCGCGGGCCCAGCGCAGTTGGGCTGTAGTTTCAGTGCAGTGACGCCCTCACCCTGCTGGAACCCAACAACTCCCTGTGTTTCTGAGTACCAGCGACAGAAATTAAGCCCTCCCAACGCGCAGTTTGCTTGTAACTTCTTTTCTGGGTATCATCTCTCCAACTCACCTGGTCATTCATAACAACCATAGTGCGGGTGAAGAGATCATGGTGAGTGATGATGCCAGTGAACCACTGGGTGGCAGAATCCTGTCTGTACACTCTCACCCTATAACCATTTAAGGAGTATGGACCTTTGGAAGAGGAAGAAATAAAAAAGCCATTGAGGAATTAAGGAAAAAAAAAAAAAAAGCCACACATGGGTTTTCCTGCCCCCCTTGTTTTTTTAAAGCTTCACAGCAAACATACAGTGTGCATGGCATGGGGAGTAAACCACAGCCAATTTCGGCACAGCACAGCCTGTGGATTTTATTTGAATTTAGGAAGACATTTTGAAATGTAAATAGCACATATAAGTACGCTTCAAGGTCAATTCAGCTAACAATTTAACATACAATTTTCTTATCTTAACTAAATCTTTCTGCAACCATGATGACACATGATGGGAAAACTCCTGCCTACAAACAGCAACCACAGAAAAGTAATCTGAAAGGCTAGAAAGTGGCAGCAGCAGGTTATACAGAAGCTATTTAACAGGCTAGTCACATGCCCAGCCGCTTCGCTGGCAAGAAGATTTACATCTTGGTGGTTAGGCTCTGCATCTGCCAAGTCTTTCCCATAAGTGACCACAGAGTTTCTCTCCATTACAGCAGGCAGAAAGGCAGCCGAGTGATCCCGTGCCTGCTACGGCCACACAGAACACTCAAGCACACACGGTATGAAGACTTCAGCTCCTGTTTTCAGACATACCAAACACAAAGAAACCTCACACACTTTGCAAAGCTCTGTTTAATTCACTTCCAAAAGCCAAGAGGCATTGGGAGATAGTATGATACAGTATTTACTTTGAAGTCTGTGTCAAGACACAGAAATTGAGATTCGAAAACTTTATTCATGTTCATTGTCTCACTTGATCACTGGGACCCTAAGCTTCGTCACACTTGATGTTTATACAGCATTTTGTATGAGCAAGCAACTCTGCCACTGAGTTCAGTTCCAACTGTGTGGGTTTTGCTACTTCTGCAACCAAACCCCATGCACACAGGAAGGGAAGCAAAACCAGTCACTGACAACCTACAAACAGCCTAACTCAAGTGATTTAAGAGTGCTTAGCTGCTGAACCACACAGGCAAGACCAGAATTCCCCTGTCTTTCCTCAAGATTATTTTTTCCAAGCCCTACCCAGTGCATCAAGCAAGCTCAAACATCTGCAGCAAACAGGCCAGGGACCTCGCAGGTGACAGCTTTCTCTGGTAAAAAGTAGCCACGCTCACACAACTGGGTCCAGTATACCCTCTGCACATGACTGTGTGCGACCATAAGGACTGTTCTTAATGTGAACATTTGAGAGATCAAGAAGAGTGCAAAAGCTGTCATAATTTCATAAAAAGCCATTTCCAAGTGGTCTCAGGGCTTAATTTTGGAACCTTAGCAAGGCCTTCTTCTATAATACCTTTTGCATGTGACTGTCTAGGTCTTAAAACCATCTGGGAACAGAAACACCCTTCTCACTACCATCCACATCATTCATGGCGCAACTGAAATCTCGAGGCCTACTGAACTCCCTGAGCCACCGGCGCTAACTCACCCCTGCAGTGTGTCTCCACACACTCAGCTGCACAGACAAGGGTCAGAAATGTGCCAGCACAGGCACTGCCAATCACACACAGGAACGGGCAGGAAAAAGTGGAAGAATCTACAAGCTTACGTCTCACATTCCTGGTCTTGGACCAGATGGGGTTCCCGTGGGGACACACTTCCTGATGGCTTCTCTCCAACCCTTACTCCATATGCCCCTGCAAAACGCCTCCAGCTCAGCTCCCACACTTCTGGCTGCCTGACCCATCCACATTCTCTACATCTTGAACTTTTAATGGCTGTCCCAAAGCTCTGTCTGATTCAGACAGTCTCAGTAAAATTTTGCCTCTGTCTCTGTGCAGATTTGCCATTCCTACTTTCCTATCCCAGTTCCTCCTCTTTTGCATCCTACTGCTAACTGCACAATGATTTTCAGTCTCTTGCATAACCAGAACCAGCCTCTCCCCAGCTTCTTGTCTCATTTTAGCATTTAAGATTCCAGGCCCTTGGCTTCTAAGTCCTTTCCCAGTCTTCTCAGCTTACAAGCTCCATCCTTCCTTCTCCAACAGCTTCCAGCTTCTCCTACTCCTCTGCACTGACCCAGTGCCAATTTCTTTCCTCTTACTCCTTGTTCTAATCTCTGTCTCTCCTTTATCCCAGCTGTTACCCTATCTATTTTTAAAAGAGACTTTATCTACCTTTTAAAAACAGAGGGTTGGGGTTTTTTCTTACGTGCTGCTGGGGTGACAGGAAGAAGGAGAAAGATTAAACTGCAGTCACACGACACAGGCCAGCTCAGCTCCAGCCCAGCCCAGCCACAAGCAGCCATTACAGGAAAAGCCTGGCTTTGTTTCCAGTCCCTGGCTGAATCATGCTTAGCTACACATTGTTGAAACAGCCTGTGCAGTACTATGAGGAAATATGTTCAGGGTTGAAGCACACTCAGTGTTTCAAGAGGATTATTATACACTCAGCCTGAGATTGTAGTGATAATAAATCTAATAGGAAGAAAAAAAATCAAGTATTTTAATTGTTAAAAATCAAAGACACTTCACTAAGTTCCTTGAACTGGTTTTATTTGTCCCAAAAGCTCTCAACCTGGCCAAGTCTGGGAGGAGTCTGGTTTGTTTTTTTTTTTTAAACAAGGAATAAACTACTTTCCTGCCAAAGCTACAATCTCTACTGCAAAGCATGATGCTGTGACTGCTGCCCAAAGGAAAGGTTACATGGGCCAATTTTTTACTTTAGTCTCATTCTTGTATATAATTGGACTGGTTTCAACTAAAATTATCCCTCTTCAAACTGGCATGTTTCTTTTCAAACATTTGGAATCTGATTTTAATGATTTTATCCAACCCTCCTCTTTCTTCAGATAAACTGCATTTTAACTGTGATAGTCAAAGTAGAAAATACTAAGTTATGACACGAAGTTTTCAGCATGACAGACAACAAGGAAAAGGCTGGATCCTAAAGATGTTGTAGAGGATGAAGTAAGAGAATATGGTAATAACCTTAACAGATGTGTCTAGACAAGGTGGAACTGAAAACGTTGCTTAAATTGCAGGGAACAAGAAAATGGTAATGATGGAGAAGGTGAAGCAAACCACAGAAGAGAGGGGAGGAGAAGAGGAGGATGACACGACTAGATCACAGCAGCTGGCACTGCCAGAGGGCTGTCTGTAAGCCACTGCAAGGGCTGTGCCAAATGCAAAGTCTCCGTGACCAGGAGCAGATTATGTCCCGGGAGAATGTGACAGCAGTCCCTGCTGCCTGACCGCCATCCCCTGGGGCGGAGGTGGTGGCACTGCCAAGGGCCTCGTGGCTGGCACGTCACTGCCCCAGGGAGCATGTGTCTCCTCAGGTCACAGATCACACCAGGGGAGCAAGTGGATTTGAACTGCAGCTTCTCCTGAGATGAGGAAAACTGCTGTGAAGGGACGTTTGGATTAGATTCATCTCATCGTCAAAGATACTCTGCATTTGTGCACTTTTAAGCACAGAAACATCTGTTTGAGAAATTATATGTATATGGACAAAAATACAGTTCCTGGAACGACGGGGAGTAAATGAGTTGTGTGGATGGTGGGCTTGCAGTCTCATTTAGATGATAATTTCAAATATTGCTGGGGCTTTGCTCAAGTATTGATTCTGTACCACTGTAATAGAGCCTTTTATAATTGTCTTACTATTGTTACTCTAATGAAATACAGTAAACAAGGTCAATTTTGGTTTCCATTTCATATAGCCCTGATTTGATTTCACATCACCTCTCAATCCATTTTTGGCTGCAAATTTCATCAACAGACTATTAACTTGTGTTGCATCTGAGGATATTAAACTAAAATCTAAAATGACTAACACCAACATACCAACTTACTATCTACACAATTCCACATGTTGCTTTTTCAGCATCCTTTTTCTGTGGCCCGTAAGAATAATCACATCTAGTCAAATTAGAAACTCCGCAGAAGGAAAGGCAAAAATTTTTTACTGTAACTTCAATATTAAACTTACCATATTCCTTTGGTCTTCTGATCTTAGTTTTATTAAAGAAACCAGACAGCAAAAAAACCTCAGAACCATCCTCAAATTACCTGATTATTTACTGCTTCCCTCCCAATCTTCATTTATAAAATGACTGCTTAAGCATTTTTGTTTTGAAACTGCTTTACTGTTTGCCTGGGGATTTTAGCCCAGACTGAAGAGGTTAGGTTCTGCCTCCCATTCTAGGAATGCCTCTGAAATGCTGCCTGGAAGTTAATGAATATATTGCCAATGCAACAGTATTTTTATTATCATCAAGGTGGAACCAAAATCACTTCTTCTAATTCATACTAGTTTTCTTGTAACTTGTATCTACAGTGTAAATATTCTCATACACAGCATTTGCTGCAACCTTCCAGCCTCAGACTCGAGTTACAAAATTGTGATTTGAAAGGCACTTTTCAGTCAAGGGGGTGAGGGTGTGGGGTGGGGATCTGAAAGTATTCTTCATCTGTGACAGAACTGTGAAGAACTACAAGCACAGACAGGTATCTGAGAAGTTATCACACGTAACAGTAACACTACAGAGCACAGAACAGTTTTAAACATGCCAAAATGTGTGTGGTTGCCATTCATACACACTTATTTTCACAACAAACTTTATAAAATATCTATGTTTAGACTAATGATATTCAGCTTTTGCTGTAAACACTAAAACATCAAACAAGTTAAGAACAGTCTGAAGCAGTCACCAACAATCTTCTTACATAGTCTTGTTCTCTTGTATTAACAAATGCTTCCAAAAAATAACTTCCAAGTTAGAAATATATTCTCCATTATATCACAAATGCTATGGGATGAGTCCCACACACGTAATGGCCTTTAACTAGCTAACACAGAATATAAATAACACAATTTCCCACATAATTACCTTGCATAAAAATCTCCTGAACCTTTTGTTCCTTTACCCAGGCTTTTACCTCCTCATGTAACTGCGGGTTATCCCTGAGAACTGGGTTTAGACTGTCTACGTCGTCCTAAAGTAGAGATTAAAAAAAGAACCATATGTTATGTTTACTTGTAACATTTTTGTTTATTTTCCTAAATGTATTTTTAAAGTACAATACTAAGTAGTTAGATGCTAATTTTACTGATTGCCTACAAATCCCTGAGTTATTTTTAGAAAAAACTTAAAAGCATAACATAGTGCTAAAAGTTATTTCATGGGAACACAGTATGTCAGATCCCACATGTGGCCAGACTTGTAAGCTATTAATAGGATCACACTTTCATAAATACTGTCTTACTACAAGCTAAAAATGCCCTCTAAAGACCTCAGTGTTTACAGGTATGCACAAAGAATTGTTTAAATAATGATGACATTATTTTTTTTAAAAACCTGTTTTCCATATCTTTAAAATTTAATATGGACATATTGAGCATAAACATAGATTCAAACCCCACAAATATAATGCATAAACTGTATTTTAAGAGAAACAAGCATTCTGAGAGAAAAACCATTGCTGATTTTCAAATATGTTGGTCTTTGTTAACTAGGTCACTTCAAGTAAGACACATTTTAATTTCTATCATATTCAGTTTTCCTGGAAAAGATTCTTTTTCGCTATTTGGTAGGATATCATCTGGGAAATTAAGACATATTCGGTGGCATTGTCCTCCTAAGAAGAAAAAATCAGGCACAGAATCTGGTTCGTATCCTTGCAAGCATGGCTTAAATCACCATCCATCTTTTGACTCCTTGAACACCTATTTCTCTGCTTCAGAGCAAACTTGCTATTTCTGTCTTTGAGGCTGTGGCAGAGAAAAAAAGCTGCACCACAGCCTGGAGACTCCTGATGCAGAAGATGGCCTTGGAAATCCGTGAGCAGCAGGAACATTCAATTGTACCAAGAGAACTTCAGACAGCTAAAATAATGAGAGCAATTCTCCACATACAAAATGTAAAATGTTTTATCAGTACCACAGCTGAGATCAAGCAATTTCTTTCCTTGATCTCCAACAAGTTCCTTGATGTTTCCCAATTTATTGTGAAGAGCTCCAGCCACAGAATACAAAGATAGAAGCAACACCCAGTGAATCGTACATTGCTGCCAGGCCCCTCCACTGACACGAAGCAATTTCTCTCTATTCATCTGGATGAGATTATTCTTGCTAACCCACTGATCACAGGATATCTATTTCAAATTCAAAATTCACTTCCTGACACTTGGGGACTTGCTGTGCTCCATTATGAAGAATGCATCAATGCTTCGGTTGTTTGAGAAAATTACTCTCTCTCCTTATGCTTTTGCAAAGGATATGGCTTTGGATCCAGAAGAAATGGTCAAGATGACCATTTTAACACATGTAAATTGGAACAAAGTGAAGGGAAGATCAACAGGACCTCTACCCCAACCAGGTTAAGTATGTTGCTGGCATTACCAGAAGCACACGAGGGTCACAACTAAAATTTATTCCAGGATGGCCTCTCCTGAGGCAATCTACAAAAAGTATCAGCTGTTCTGCCTAATTGTGCAAATCCATTTTCACACTGATCCTACCTACAGAAGCAACCCCACCACTGGAAAGAGGGAATGATTTGCCAGGGGAACACAACAGACCCTGGAACTGGAGCTGTGTGATGACCATTGATCTGTCCTCCTTCCCATGAACTCTTTTCACAACAGCTGCAAGAGATTCCCGCAATAAAAATTTTTCCTCTCAGATCCACAAGCATTGGACCTAAGTGATAGACCAAGGCACTGCAAATACTGAGAGTCTGGTTGATTTACAAATGCAGTTAATATATTAAGTACCATGAAGTCAAACCTGTTACTCTTAACATTATACTACTTTCAGGAGTTCTTTATGTGATGTTTTTGAGTCTCTATGTCATCTTAAGCTACTTTAGATTTGTTTCCTGAAGCAACAGACAGTGCTGCTTTTCTTTTTTTAGACTTCACATCCTTCCTAAGCATCTTGGCCTTCTTTGAACTTGACACAGAAGATACTGGTCCATCCTACGTATAGTACATTTGAACCCTTTTTGCTCTATCTCCTAATTCAGATGCATGACATCAGTACCTTGACTGAGAGTGCTCCATGTGAACACTTAGAAAAGGAGACTGCAGAGTCCATTTTCTACTTATTTCCTCACTCTTGGTGAAAGATGAGCTCATCTCAAAGATGAGCTACAAAAGGCACAAGTGAGGTCAAAGACCCATTACACAAACTGCATGCAGGTATGACTGGGATTATCAAAGAGAACCCAGAGATTCCAAATGCACACACATTACAAGTTTAACATACCAATCACAGGGTAGGGGGAAGATACTAACAGAATAAGTTCCTGAAATCTCAAAAATTCCGTTCTTTTCTGCACATATGTCCAGGGGGAAAAGTATATGTGTCATGATTGACCTTTTCCATCTTTAATCTTAAATCTGAAAACCAAAACTCAGGAAATTAATTGGATAATGTATTAAATTATAAGACAGCGGCCTTAAGCACACCCTTTCAGCACACACCACAAACTCTGGCAAAAGCAGGGAGATACAGGGCCACAATCAACGCTGATGACTTGCCATCTCTTCCCTGGTTTAGCACTGAAGACAAACAGATAACTCTGCAGTGCCCAGTCCTTTTCCTTTCCCTGTGTTTATATTGCTCAAGGAACAATTACTGTCTAGAGGTTTGAACCGTGGCAATTGTGACCTTCAGGTTTCCTGTCTTCCTTGATTGAAGCAGCATGATTGACAGACTAACCCACAGGAGATGTAAATGCCCTGCAGGATTTTCCTCATCTGCAAGTAGTTTTACAAACAGAAGTATGGTACCCTCTCCTAGACTAGTTCTTCCACAAGTCCTGGAACACCTCCTCCAGAAGGATGTTAATGCTGGTTTGAAATCCTTATGCAAATCGAGATGCAAATCAAAGAACTGGGACTGCTATATTCTTCTTCCAATCTGCTGTAGGAAGCTCTTTATGTACTTCATGTGGCAGTGTCCCCTGCTCCACAAATGACTCTATACAACTCTGGCAAGAAGACAAAGGGTGTATGGGCTACAAAGACAGGGTTGAGATAATCCCTCCTGCCCCTCTGAAAGACAGTCACATGAAGCAATGTGACTATCAGAAGCTTGCCAATCTATGACAAGTTTTTTTACATCTTTGCTGCTATTCTTCCCTCTTTCTAGATCAAAAGAGGAATTCACTTCTGGTGAACTGAACTTCATGCTTAATTATTTGAAGAACTGGGTCAGCTGCATGTCTCTCTAGGTGATCATTCTCACATGCTGGGGACATCCTGGACACCAAGGAAGTCCCAAGGAGAGAGAATCAAGTTTTCCCAAGTAACAAAGCCATCCTATGCTTTTCTGAATGTATCTGTTCTTTCTTCTGGTGCAAAACGATACAGAGCAGGTTGAAACTACAGACAATACCATCACAGGTTAAGATACCACACTGCTCTAACCAAAAAGTAGAAATTTTTGCTCAGAGAAGTATTTTCAGAGAGCTTATTCAGACAAAAATAATTTAGCATTCAGAGTCATGGATGAACAAGTGCAGATCACTTATAATGCCTCAAAATTCCTTTAAGATCAAACAGGAATTTCAAAGACAGTACCCACAGAAAAACAAGACAAAATCCAAATGCATAGAGAATTGTCCCACTCAAGCCCTATCCACAAAAAAATACTGCCCAAGACCCTGAGAGGTATCCTTGGATGAGCTGAACCTGCACATTGCCCGAAAGTGCCTCCGAAAGGCTCAAACCACCACAAGCTCCTTTTCCATTTCGGGCAGCCAGGCATGACTGTGGTGGGAACGCCTACACATTTCCACAGCTCTCTAACTTCCCCACAAGACTTGAACTATTGAGGCAAGATGTTTTCCTCAGCATTTTAAAATACTTCTCCAAGTCCTTCTTCACAAACTTGAAGGACAGAAACGAGTTCACGGAGATGAAATCCCGGAGCGAAGAACAATTGGATTGTTTGATTCCAGTACTGCTCCCACCTCCAAACACAGCCTGAATGCTGCTTATAAGAGGGTATAGAAACTCTGGTCAGCTGTCAACTCCCCATTTTCAGTGAAGGAGAGAATGAGAACTGCCAATATGCATTCCAGGTAAACCAGTCCTAGAAAAACAGTGGCTTTTGGCAGTAAAAAGGCTTAAATCAGAGCCCTGAAGACTAAATCTCAACACCTGTCACACACGAGGAACCTGCAAATGTTCATCTGAGAAAGCTCCTTCCTTGGAGCTTTCCATGGTGTCTCTGCATTTGGCTTCACACATCAAGGACATCTTTTTAATATCAGTAGGAACTCATTTCAGCTAGTGTTTTACAGAGAAAGACTAAGTAGATTTTGCAGTCCTCACAAAGGTCAACACCACATTAGTCCTCACCATCTGTGGCTTAATTAACTATAGCTTCCTCTGGCTGCTTAGAGGTTTTCTGATAATTTAGGACACGAATTAGATGAAAACCAGTACATAACCAACTTGACAGTCCTGTTTACAATGTTTACACAGTATGCACTGCACATGGAAATATGCATTTTGTTAGTACTTTAATGGTAGAGGGACCACATTTAAATTCAAACCATGTAAACGAAAAACTCAAGAGATCAAAGTGTCAGAAGCCTGAATCTTCAGTTTTGTTGTTTCGTAACTGAGTATTAGTTTTCATAAAATGAGCCCCCTGATCCTTTTTTCCCTTTTTGCACCAAATCATTTGTACAACTGCATGGCGCTTCAGAAATTAAATTTCAAAACTTCAGTGTGAAAAACAAGGTTACAAGATAGGTCAACACCTCCCTACCGACTGTCACAACAGTCTTCAGAGAGCAGTGGCAGCAAAAAGCACTTTTAAAAATCTACACTGCTGAGAATTCATATTAGTCCTCTAATGCCATTTTTAGAAGATGATTTTCTCCCATAAAAAAAAAATTAAATGTCGTGCCCACATCCAGCCTCAAACACATCCACACAAATTTTTACCCCTCATTTGAAAGGAAGTCTGTACAATTCCCTCCTTCTTTTCATTACTTCATAACCAGCAAAATCCCTTTATTTCTCTTCCTGTCTCCCACTGATTGTGCCACCTGACATATGTGATTATATCACTGATCTGTAATCTCTTTTACTGATTATAATTTTTATCAAACCTTCCATCTGATTGTCCTGCTTGACATCAGAGTGAGTAGGGAAAAAACTCACGCAAAACAGAAGTGACACAAAATGTAGGCAGGCAGACCACTAAAGATATTGAAAGAACATCACCTGTGAACTGGTAGCATTCCTCTGCCACACTACCAGGCCTTTTTTCCAGCAGCGGAAGATGAGAATCTAACTAAAATACAGAAAAACTGGCAGCAACTGACACCCCTGAGGCTATCACCAGGCAGGCACTGCTGCTGCCACACAGACCACACCAAAACTTACAGGGAAATAATCAAATTTAGATGAGTTTAAACACAGATCTTCTGTTGCTTGCCCCATTTCTAGACACACAAGCATGCATAACCCCCTGGTAAACAGTATATTCCTTATTCCCTTCTGACAAGTGAAAGGCTACCCCAGCTGCCACGCTGCTGCAGCTGGTGGGCAGGAGGTCAGAGGCGCCCCGGAGGCTGCAGGGCTGTGCTGTGCCACACAGCCACACCAGGAACGTCTTTCCAGAGGGAACAGCTCCGGGGACACATCGACCCAACCCTCCCGCGTGGCCCTGCAACCAGGGCAGCCTCCCTCCCGCCCCAGGCTCCTCACCAAGGGCAATGCCAGCCACCAACACCGAGGCCAGAAAGCCAGAAATGCTAGAAAGTTTTTTGGGGAGATCGTAACTTCCCAGTTTACCTTAAACGGCTTTGTCTGAGCTGAGAGAAGAGGCTTAGGCTTACCAGGCGACGCCAGCGCTTTCTATGTAAACCCAACCCACACTTGACCTATTTTCTGCTGTTCTGAGCGCACAGTCACAATTTACCTCATTCAAACCCGGCAGCTGCTGGGCTACATCTGAACCAGTTAAGTCAAGCTTGAAGGCACAGCCCTGACCCCTAAACCAGAAACAAAGTCGAGGCGAGGTCAGCGCTGCTCGCACGTGCGCGCAGGCACGGCCGCACGGGCCGGGCAGTGACGCTCACCCTGCGCGCGGGGCCAGGCCACGCAACCCCGATAACTAATCCCCACCCGACCAGGGGCTCCGCGCGCACTGCTCCAAGGACAAGTGTTTATAGATAGTCTGGACCACAAACGGTCAAGATGAGGGGTTATTTTCACTGTGTAATGGCAACAACTATGTTTCTGCAAGAAGTTAAAACTGCGAGGGGAAAAAAGATGAGGACTACAAATTTAGTAATTTTTCAACTGTCAGTAAACATCTCTCAGGAAAAGATATCAACAATTTTCCTGCTGCTCCCCACTCTTCCCTATGCCTAATACTTCTCCCCATGCATCCCTACCCCCTTCCTCATTTCACCTGTTCAACAATTAAAGAGCTGACACTGATTTTAGAATTTTAATTATCAGGTTTGAGAATTATGGGAACAGGGTCTGCATACACTTCTGCAAGTCATGATTTCAGGCTTGAAGATGCCTCATTGCACGAATTAGTTCAGTCTGGAAGAGTAACTCCCACCTCACAAATACCAGAAAACTTCCACTAAAAATATGGAAGATTATCCTACGGAAAGATATACTAAGTTAGAACATAAACATACAGGGAAAAAATCTGACTCTTAGTCTAATGTTCTCCCTGATTTTTAACTCACAAACTTAAAAAACAACATAGGTATTTGCCTTCTTATGATACTGTCAATGTCTCAGGTGAAATGGGCATGCTGTAAAACTTGCATTTAACAAGTTAGTTATTCGTGTGTCCGTAGATGAGAATCTGGTACGGGAAAGCAGAAGGGAAATCAGAGCAGCACACAGGACGGACAGACATGCAGCAGAGAAGCAAGCAACAAGCAACGTATAAACAAAACCAAACCTGGGCTAGGCAGATGTCATCACAAAACAGCCTAAAACCTGCTCTAGTGACATCTACAATAGTTTTGCACTTGAAAATAGAGATTAAAAAAAACAGATGACCCTTATGCTCATGGGTTATGTTACTCTCTCTGTGAGCAGCTGGGACAACCTGGGTCAGAAAAGCAAACTCTCCCCCAGTGCCAGATACCTTATGGCATCTCAACTAAAGACTTCCCCAAAAAGTGGATCCTATCCACAAACCTGGTGGGCTGTCAGCCTCCACCTAGAGCACTGTGCTGACTGACTGCACGACTTACCAGACAACAAATAAAGGTCAACTCAACAGCACTGCTCCATGTCCACCTTCTCTCTCATTTTGATGACACAGCCATGCATTTGCTCTTCTTTCATTTTCTACTGAATCACATTTCCTTCCCCTTTCTCACTGCAGGCTCCTCACATCTATCACCACCATCTCAGCAGTATGCAACTTTGATCTAATTCTGCGTTTTATCTACCCCTAAAAGAAAACAAGGAGGGAGTACTGGTCCTACCCCACTCAGCCAGTAACTCTCAAGTCATGTGGTGATACTGGAACAAGCCTTTGAGTCACTAAGCAACTCACTGCCACTATGGGAAAAGAAACCTCAAAGTGCAGACACTTCCCTGAAGCAAGCAATTAGCAGAGCGAAGTCGATGCTAACAAGGAGAGCTGCTAAGTGAGTAAATCGGAGGAATCTCTTTTGTACATTGATATTAAAATTTAAACCGAGAACCCGACACCCCATGAATTCTGAACAGCTTTCAGGAAGTATCCAACAAGACCCAGATTGCATGAGCTGAGAGACAAGCTGTACGGATGGAGGTGTCTTTAAGCAAAAAAGAAAGCACATGCTGTTGATCACCAGCAGTCTGGACTAGGGGAAGTGAAGTCCAATGCACCCAGAAGACACATCCTACGTGCATCGTGGACAGCAGAGGTTACCTGCTGGAACTGGCAGAGTTGGAAAGCTGTGTCCCACTACCACAGCAAATGACAGACTGGACAGTTCCTCTCCTACCACAGTAGTTACCTCCATCAGAACTTTTATCAGTCGCATTACTCAGCAACACAACAGTCCTGGATGAGACTACTGACAACTGAGAGCTTACTCTACTGAAGGGCAAAGGTCTCCCAGAACTGTAGAACACTGCCCAATGTGTGGCAGTCTGATGGCTGATCCTAGAACCAACACCACCTCCTAGAAACATCCATCAGAGTGTATCACTCTCGGGAATGACTCCCTGCTCTGTAATTCGAACTACCACCAGCTTAGATTACCAGCAGTCACAGAGCTACCTAGTCTCTTCTGCAGATATCCTCAATCCTTTTTTATTAGATAGGAACTTGAGGAACACACAACTTTCCCGCTCCTTTTCCCCATAACTCATGAGGATTATGGGCATAACACAAATCCTTACAAACAATAAAAATATTTAAACAATTTTTTTTTGTCAAGCGGAAAGAATACATCAGATACCATCAAAATGTTCTTGAACCGACTTTCAGTGGAGTTTAGTCTACCAAATTACTATTACATTAATGTTTTATTTTCAAGTGGTTTTCAGGGCTTTGTTTGAGAACGTGTTTTTCAGAATGGTAATGCATACCAGTGTTGGCCCACATGCTGATGACATGAAAGTAGTTCAGAGAAAAACTCATTTTTCTCACATTTTAGAAGAGTACCACTGTATTTCCACAGAACTTCTCAAAGCTAATTTCTAATAGGATTTAAGGCAGCGCTGCACAGAAGTTGAGAAAACAATTAGCACATTTTCTTGCAGAATTTCATTCAGAAGAACAAACTTCTCTGGCTCCAGGAATACAGTGCAGAGACTCTCTAGCCTTGGTTTGGCTGGGCATACAACAGCAAGCCCATCAGTGTACAAGTGTGGAAATGCTGCCTCTGCTCCAAGACAGTACCAGAAGCAATGCAACCATCCTCATGTGCTTTCTTTTCCAGCAGAGAGCTCCGTTCTGACCTGCTGGAGCCATTTTAGGAATTTTCCCTATAAATAACAGAGGTCTGACCAGCTGGGATGTATATCATACTTGGATTAGCACTACAGCTCTCTGCAACTCCAGAGAAAGCAGTGGCTGTGCCTTTTATAGTACTGATGAATAATGCTCTTGCTCAGAGGAAAGTCTAAATTGCTGATCAGAAAATGGGGATGTTCCAGTTGTTGCTGCAATAAGTTCCTTAGGGTAAACTTAGGAAAGTCATTCAGTGTTTAAATTTGATACAATGCTCATCTATTTCACAATATTTTTCCATAGATAAATCTCACAGCACACAGAACTAAAAAGTTTCCTATTAAAGACATAATTCAAGATGAAACTACATCGCTTGGGGAAGGGGGAAAAAAAAAAAAAAACCAAAAACCAAAAAGGGAAGAAAAAAGCACTATACTCCAGCCACAAAGTCTTATGCACCCTGAAACTTGCTTTAACCTGGTTATACTGCCAGTAATGCTGACAGATACGCTCAAGAAGAGGGGGATACAGGCGAAAAACAGGAAGTTAAATTTTAATTCCATTCAAAAGACAGGAAATGTTTTCTAGATTGAAGAGGGGGAGGTGTCACTATTTACAAACAACAGTAGTAAAAAAACCTTTATAATTACATTTAATTATCTAGTATATTATTAAAAATAAATGCAGTTTGATCAGGAAATACACTGTACATCAAGTCCTCTACAACCCCTTAGCAAAACTATTCCAATGTCTAAGAAAATAGTAAGATTCATACTTGGTTTTAATTTAAAAAATTCAAGTTGGTATAAAATTACTTGAGTTTCTCCCCACACGTCTATCCTGGAAAAAGAATTAGGTGCACACACTTGGAACTGCTATAGCTCTCAACCTTTAGTAACTGTAGCTTGCTGAAGGCTGTGGAGTAGTTCACATGAAGCTCTAACCCCAGACTACAAATTATTACTTCTATTAGTTGTAATTTCAAAAATACATTTTGTAAGAAAAAGAGAGAGCGGCAGCCCTGAACAAAGGAACATTGTATCTGAGGGAGGAGTGAAAGCAAACAAACCCAGGAACACTTGACCCAAGGAGCTACTGTGTTTATCAGTCAAGATAACGCTTAATTTGGTAAGAACACATTTCAATGAAACTCAGTTTCCCCCTACTCGAAAGGCAGGAATGCCTGCTCTCTTCTAGCTCTGGGGACAGACTCCCATGAGTGCAGGAGTTTACCCTCATCCAGGGTTCTGAGTTCCCCAAAGCACTGAGGATTCCCAATCCCAACACACAGCAACTACTCAGGAGAGCAAGAACACAGTGGCAAAGCAGCACCTGGTTATAATGTGAAACGGAATTCTCTAGGAGCTGACTTTGTGACTGGATCACGGAAAAGCATTGGTCAAGAACAACACATAAGAAAAATACTTTAAACTTCCCTTCTTTTAATAGATCAAATGGAAATGTTAAGTACACAGAACCAAGGATAAGGCTTCCTTCTCTTACTACTGAGTGGTATTTTCCATGGACTTTTACTGGTGAAAAGAAGTAATCACTTGTGATCAAACACAGGAAATTCCTTACCCAGAAACACTGGATGGATTTGTAAATTCAGTAATCCCAATACTGGCTTTTGAGCAGTACCAAAGCAGTTCAGTGAAAGGATCTGATCCTTGCCTTCAAAGAAGAAGCAAGTTTTGTTCCATCTCTTCTGTTGTGAAATCCAAACTTTTAAATTATTTCAATGCTAGCTCCTGGAGTAAGATTAATGAAGTCAAAACATTGAATTGACTATGATTTTTTGAGAAACTGCAGGAAGAACAGGTCTCTCTATGACAGTGGAAGAAAAACTGTTTTCCTATGGATTTGAGAGCCATCTCCATTGTAGCAGCCTCAGCTTATCCCGGGGACCTTCCCACAGCCTTCAGCAGTTTCCCCTTGAACTTCCTCCCACCTGGAGGAGGCCACACTCCTGTGGCAGTTCCATCACCCCCCTGCTGACTGATGGCCTCCCCTCCATGCTGCTCATCTTCCTGAGGCTTGTCAGATCCCCAGGAACTCCGCTCCTGTGTCAAACCTTGCTGAGAGAGACAAAAAGAGTGACTAAGGCCCTCACTTCTCAACAGATCACGGCAGAACAGAAAGGTATGATTTTATTCCTCCTCTTTTGAGAATGAAGACAGAGGAAGTTCTCAAGAAAGAAGCTCTTTTTCAAGGGGAGGCATAAATACAGGCTTAGGACAGATGATGTATATCTCCCTCTGAATCTACAAATGGAGGGTGCCAATCCCTCCTCCCTCTCCCTTTGAGATGAAACCCTTCTGTCCCACACGTGTTCCTGGGAGCGAGGCCTGGGATGAGTCATCTGACCCACTTCTAGCTGGATGCAGCCCTTTGCTCCCCCCCACGCTGGAACCGCACACTTAAACACGGACGTGTCGCTAACAAGCTGTTTGGACCATCGCTCTTTACGGCGCTGCCAGAGGAGCCAGCTGGACTCCTTATGGGTGGTCCAGACACCAGAGACATGGGAAAGAGCAGAGACGGTTCTCCAGCACGACGCTGAGAAGAGTTAAGGATGCAGAAAGTTGTGTGTGCCCGGGCTGCCTGCGGAGGAACCGAAAGCAGGAGGGAAGCACATGATGTCCACCGCCACCAGCTGGCCGGCACCAGGAGTTCCTGGGCTGCTCCTGCCAACCTCAAAGGGTGGGACCAACCCAAAAGCTCCTGCCTGCCTGTCAGTGGAGCTGCAAGTTTATGGGAAAAGCAATTTTCAGCTGCAGCAGCTATTTTTAAGCCTGAAGTTTAAAAGTAAGAGAAGTCTGAAAGATGAGTGCACATATGATTATGGGGTGCTTAAAATACAGACAGAAAAATATTATTTTATCCCTGTTTCAAGATGCTTGAAGAATTTTTTTTTTATGTGCGTGCCATTACTACACAAGCCCTGCTCACTTGCTCTTACAGGCAAACAAGTCACAGAACCAAAAGCATCCAGGCCTGAAATATCCGATGTCTGCCTACAACAAACAGAAAAGCAAAGCTCTGGAGTTGCCCAATGCCCTTTGCTCAAGTCTTACTTAATAGCATATACAACTTCTAATAGATCAAGATTAGCGTATATTCAGTCCTGCACCTGACATACCTACTTCGTGCTTAGTGAGAAAGTTCATTATTATTACTGTTTCAACAATCTTTAAGGTGTGTTAGACCTTTTATCTGCAAGCTCTCAGACGTGCCACGCACACCTCGAAGAAGAGTAAAGTACAGGTGCCTATCACTGTGCGTGTAACACCTCCCACGGGGATTTCTCATTGCCCTATCTTTACATCTGCAACCTTCAGCACAGAGGGAGACAGGCAGACTGTACCATTTTGAAACGCTAAAGCAACCAGGCTTGTCTTCCAAAAAAACAACAAAAAAAAAATTCTGAAGGAGAGTGTAAGGCCTGAAAAGAGATTTCACCATAAAGAAGAATTGAAGTGTCTTCTCGATTCATTCTTAACAATTTATTTTTAACCAACTATGCGAGAGAACTTTCTGAAGACTCCGCTCTCCCTTCTACTTTCTTCCTTCAGTGGTAAAATGCCCTTTGTAGGAAGTCTAATGATTGTGAAGGAAACTCATTTGAATTCTTTGTCCTACCTCAGTTGTGCACATTTGCTCCAGTGCTGTGTGCTCAGAAATGCTTTGGAAATGCATTATCACACACATTATGTACATATTTGGAAATATATAATCTATCATGTACCCTGCTCTGTCCTGCCCAGACACACAGCTGAAACACGCTGACTGCCTGGGCAAAGGAGAGTCTTTCCAGATCTTTCCACAAGTGTATTTTATTATGGAAAAACATAATATAAACCACTTTTGTTATTCTTTATTTGCTTGTCCAAAGTATAATGCAGTTGACTCCAGCTGCTTTGGCCAGCAACAGCAGAATCACACACTCAGCCCAACAGTGCCCGTGACGGGTACTGCCAAACACCACCCAGACAAAAACACCACTATGATGAGGTCACACATACCATATGCTGAGCCTTAATGCTTCACATCCCCATCTATAGTCCTTCAAGTAAACTACAATGCTTAAACAAATTAAGGCATGATTAGCTTTGCTGCTGCTTAACTTAATGTGTGTATCACAACAGACACACACATAGATGTCACAGTACAAATAACTTATTATTACAGAAAACCATTTTGGTTTCAAGTATTTGATTGAGGTTAGATTTGTATGTGTACAGTTACTGTAGTTTTGCTTAAAATATTTTAATAACAAGCATATTTGAAAACATCTTAAGTTTCAGTTTATATCAAGAGCCACTATAAAACCCACTACACTTGTGAATTTTTACTTAAACACAAAACACATACAGTGTATCATGAATGCAAAGTGGCATGTATTCATATTAAGGGCCTAACTTACAGGTCCCATTTCAAGACTACACTTCCTACAAATACTAGTCTGACACAGAACATGCATGTTGCAAATTTTATGCCTCATTTCCTGCAAAGGACAGAATTTTCATTTCATTGCTAAACAAAGCACCACGGCAAATGTTCCTATCTGCTTTATCCTCAAGATCCTCTTGTCACCACCATAAAGAACTACATGACTAAATGGTCTGACCATCCCAGATTAATGAATGAGTCACTCAGTCACACACAAGTTTCACGTAGAGAGTAAAGACAGTTTACATCCTCCATGAAGCAACAGAGATAAAAGCCACCAGCAACAAGCTGTAGGCTGGTGTTTAAGGCACCACGCATACAGAAGCCAAGGAACCTTTACAGAGAAGGGTAGGATTCTGAGCAGTACCCATATAAGGGAAAAGAAAAATCACGTGCACATTTAGCCATGAAGAACAAATTCACTGACAAGTGCAATAGTTGCTACAGAAAGCCTTGTGCAGATGTGCAAGGCTGGTACAATGCAGCTGCATCCCCTATTGTAATAACGATATTCATCTAGCTCTTATGAAGGTTGTTGAATCTCTTAACAATTGAAACATGTTTATTTATGCAAAGAGCAGACATGGCATGGGAATGCATGGTTCACGATTCCCCAGTGAGTCCTGCCAAAGTCTCTTTAATCTTGTTCTGGAAGAACCACTTCTGGTAACGACAGTAATTTAGCTCTTTGCCTACTCAAACTTTGTTTTTCCTCCCAAGCCTGAAAGGATGCCAAGTGTGCTGTTTTCTTTGCTTTGAGCAGTTGTCACCTTCAAACTGGACAGCAGCACCTTGTTCATGAGGCCCTTTGGCCCTACACTTGTGGGAAACAGCACCGTGTTTCTTGATCAGAACTGCTCTGAGCAGAATTCATACCAAATGCTCGTCTGCTGCCCATTACTAGTATTATGAGCATACACAACGATGGGAAAAATTACTCAGTAGTTAAGAATTGTATCTGAAGAGAAATGGAGCCTTCCCACACAGATTCAGACTCTTGTTTGTTTTGGCAGAAAGGTACTGGAATTTTAGGCACTAACAGTAAAATGCAATAAAAAGTGTTTAGGTCACCACGGTCTCTAAGGACTTTATATTGAAAATGTGCAGCCTTGAGAGCTTAAACCAAAAACTAAACACATTTCAGAAGACTCAAAGTTAACTCATCTTTGCAAAGAATGGCTCCTCAGTTCGGTCTTCGGCCCAAAAGCAGGTCAATGCTATTCCAGATGAAAAATGGGAGCAAAAAGGCCCTTTTTTGGGAAAAACAGATTTTTCACAGGAAGTTCACCAAATATTTATCTAGGACTTATTTTTATGGCAAAGAAAAGGGAGATCTTCCAGAAAAAAAGGTACAAATACAAGCTACCTTACATTAAGTGGCTGATGGCTAGGAATGTGATTTCCAGCATGAACGAAAAACAACAAGGAAAATGAACAGACACAATCCTCCCACTCCAGGTATCTTTCAGCAGAAAATAGGTCTCAGTGATCAAGCTAATGTTTCTGTCTAACACACTGTTGGTATGTAATTGTTTGCATGTTTAAAAAAAATAGTTTCTGTTCTCCTAAAGACATTATCATTCAACAAAGCTCTTATCTGTACAATTAACTTGTAAAACTTGGCAATGAGAGATTGCAAGGCCTGCAGAGAGACATTCCTATGAAAGACAGTTCTCAAACTTCTTATAATCATTCAAATGAAGACATCTTTGCACTGTCCATCAGTGAGCACAATGTTATTTTATGTTTCTACATTCAATATCCAAGCAATATCCAGTTAAAATGCAAATTCTGGCTGCTTTAGTACTTAAAGGAATCTCCATCAGCACACTGCTTGTAACGTTAAGCAGACAATTTACATATCTGCCACCAAACTACTTATGATGGACTCAGACCAACTGCCTCCATCTCAGGCTTTAACTGGCAGCGATTTGCTCCACGAGAGGGGGAAAGAGCCTCATTTCTCACACAGAGGTGCCCCTCTAAATGTCAAAAATGGAGGCCAAGAGTTAGGGAGGCCAAGCTTTTATCAGGAACTATTTCTGGCAAACTACTGCTCTGTACCAGTTTTTGGTCAACATCTCTTTGAGAAGTGAAGTTGCTAAAGCTGTTAATTTCAGTATTATCTATCAAGACAATGTGAAGCCAGCGGTTGATATGACACATTTTCAAAAATGATACCTTCAATTTATATGCCCCTTCCCAAATTAAGGTGTTTCTGAGTCTAATGCTCTATCAGTAAAGACTCCTTGAAGGCCCTAAAATGCACAGAGCATCATTACGTTAGTGCCAGCCAGGCCTGGCAGTAGGATTGCTCAACAAAAGGCAGTCCTTCTCATATGTTCAGTTTGTTTTGCTCAGCTCAGAAATGATCCACTGCCAAAAGAAAAGATTGATTACTGTTACTGGAATGAGCATTATCAGAGACATGATCTTGACATATTTCAGGCAAAGGACAGGCACCAGCACCAGTATTTGCTTTGTAAAATGAATCTGGAAGATTGCAGCTGGACTCTGAGGGTGAATTTACACTTCACGGCTCAGCTGATTTAAGAGGTCGCTGCTGCCAAAGGAGGATATCCCGCTCCGTGTTGCATCATCCTGACCCCCTCTGTGGAGGAAGCCGCAGCACTGGATGCACCCTGGGCTAATCCAGCTCAGCTCTCTCACATCACAGGCTTTCCCCCGCGCCGTGTCCCCCCCTCCCGTGTTTGGAAATCAGGGCTGTGCTGGTTCAGAAGGCTGAAGGTGCTGGCGTGGGGTCTGATAGTGGGAAGTGTTCTTTGCAGCAGAGCCAAGCTGTTCCAGCAGCTCGAGTCATAACATGTAACCTCACCCTGACAAGAAGCGTTCAACTAGTTTGGCTTCCCCACCACAGGCATACAAAAGCACCAGCCCTTCCACTAACCTCCCTCTGCTTTCCCCAGGATTCTCTCTCAGCTGCTTCTCTTTTTCAAGCTCTATATTTGGTATTGGGAAAAAAAAAGCATCTTGGTGAAGCAGGAGGGAAGAAGGGGTGTCAGGACAAAATTACATAGCATTTATTCAGGGCCATCTGTTATTGCAAGTCTCAAAGTACTATTTCTGTATCACCGCAGTGTACCATCCAAGCCTTAAGGGAGAATTTATGGCTATTCTAATTGCAATCAGTTCAGCACGAGTTGAAGTATCAAATATTTTTCTATTTGTCATTGAAGAGACTTTTAGACCTTCTTCTGAAGCAAGGAGGGGATCACTGATTCTCTTGTTCTTTAAATACACGTACATTGATCTATTGATGTGTTTCTAATTAATGGAGAAGGCATTAAAATACAGGATACTGGAAATTTTAATGGGCTTAAAAACAACAGCAAGAGAAATTGCTTCCTTTTTTTAAAAATAACATTTTCTGCTATTCATTCTCAGGAGAAAAAAAAAACCAGTAAGTGCGATATCACTGTAGTCATGTAAAGACCTAGATATGAAAGCCCAGCTTCAGAAGGAGAAATACTATCTTTTATCTGCTCTACAATTAATGGTACTGGTTAACCTTTAAAGGGGTCAGGTATTTTACTTAAGGGTGGTTCAATAACATTAATTGCATAGTACTCCTTGACAAGATCAGAGTCACTAGAATCGGATACGGTATCCAATACAATCTTTCATAAAATAAGCAACAATCTCTGCCAATAACGAATAGGGAATTGTTCCTGAAACACAGAACTTGACCATAAAATGCACTGAAATATAATAAAAACATGGTTTTTAAGTAAGTTAAATGGATAGTACTTATACACTAACCAAATTTCTTACCTGATAGGGCTGAAAGGCACTATCTTCAGTTATAAAATCCAGCTGTTTGTCCACAAGGAATTCTACTGCAGTAATTGAATTGTATACACTTTTTCCAACCAAGGGCTTGAATGTCTGTTGGAGGGGGGAAAAAAGAAAGCTAAGGAACAAAACAAAAACAAAACCCACACAAACAAACAAACAACCCCCGCAAACCTCAGCACACCAAGCCCCCAGAACCGTATAAACGCTGATGTAATTCTTCCACCAAAACAAGTTAAAACAGAGTAACAATTACTAATTATACAAGAAAGAAGGATTTTGTGTTCTGTCGGTTTTTTTCCTTTGTGCCGTTGGTGGAAAACCAGCTAGAAAAGGGAACTACACCATACATTCTTCCTTTCCCTCACTGTGCTTGAGCAAGAGTGTTTACCACAGCGGCTCAAAGTGCAGCAGCCCCATTCCACCTTCGACACACAGCTCAGCCCGCAGATCCTCTCTCCGTGCCTGCAGGACCAGCCAGCGCAGGGTGATTACAGAGGACGCTCAAGTGGAAGCAGACTGCAGACGAGAAATCGCTCCCCCCTCCCTGCTCTGAAATCGTTCACCTTGCCTCAAGTCAACCATCTCATTTCCCTGCCCATCTCTGAACTGTTCTGACTGTGCTGCTGCCGCCCCCGCAGCCGCTCCTCCCTGCAGCAACCGGCTGCTCCAGTGCAACGCCTTCCGAGGACACGGCACCCGCTCCCGGGGATTCTGCAGCGGGGCCAGGAGGTTTCCTGCTTCCTCCCATGTGCTGGGAAGGCGGCGAGGGGCTGGCGACCCTCAGTGCTTACCCAGCACAGGGGGAGGAAGCAGGAAACCTCCCAGCTCTGCTGCAAAAGCCAGGCATGGGCAAAGGGGAGCAGGGAGTAAGGGGCTCCTCGACGCCCCCGTACAGGCTTTTCCCAAAATACCCTGCCCGATCCAGGCGCAGCAGGATGCGGTAGGCGAGCGGGGACTCGAGGGTGACCCCCGAGAGGGGATGAGCAGGCAGCCCCCTTCCCTGCTGGCTGCGTTTCCTGGAGCAGAAGCGCAAGGAGAGCGTGACTGAGCGGGGATGTACCGACAGGGGATGAGTCAGGTGAAAAGGAAATCCCAGCGGATGGAGGGGAGAGAAAATGCCGCTCTGAAGACAGACGGTAACAGCAAGAGGAAGACACCGGTGAACAAAAGAAATGACTGGCAGAAAGAACATGCAGGATACACAAGGGATAAAAACATGGAGGGACAGAAAAAATAGAGGAAAGTTAATCCACAGGGCAAAAAAATAGCAATGAGGGAAAACAGGAAAACAAAAAAGCCCTTTGAGACCCATTCTAAATTTAAAATGCAGAAGAAAAAGACAAAGAGGAGAAACAAGAGCAGGTCAAACCATCGAAGCATTGTGCAAATGCTACACCAACCCCTGTAAAATGCTGCTATCAGTAGCTCACATGCACCACCCCGCAGCAACAAGACCCCAAGTACTTACAAGGGGAGGGCAGGATCACCACGACCGAGGCACAAAGCAATCCTTTAACTTGACAAAAGCCATCTAAGCAGGGCAGCAGCAGAGCCAGTGACCTGCCCTCAGCCAGTCTGCAGGCAGCTCATGAGAGAGGCACTCAAGGTTTTATCAGGCTTCATTACCTACTTTACAAAGGTGTTGCCTCGCGATTAGGCTAAATATAGCCCAAGTCTCTCCGGAGCTTCAGCTCTGGCACTTGCTAAACAAATCAGAGAATACTTCACCGGAGATACATTATACTTTCTAATAAACCCATCCAACTCCACAAATGCTCAAGAGTGAGTGTACAGCATTCTTGTTTCCATTTTATTTAAGGTTTCCCTTCAAACTGTTACCCTTCCTCAGACAAGCAAGAAAAAATCCCCAAACCTCAAAGCCAGTCAGCCATCTCTACAGCACGGTAACTAGATGAAAGGGCTGGAGGAGCAAGAGCATATGATAATATGCTAACTACAGAGTCTGAATGGTAAATAATTATTTAACCTCTAATAGCTAAGAAAGGGCCTTTGCTCTTGCATCACTTTCCTATAATGGATCTTGTATTGCTAATGGTTTGAGTTAAGAGAGGGTGGAGTTCACATCATGAAATTGCAAAGCACTGAGTGTATAAACTCACGAGCACACAGACTCTTCTTTGAAAAAGCCAATGTTGTAGTCTTTCACAGTTCTTAATTTGCCCCTGTGTCTTTCCATGCCCTATTATACTTTTTCCACACTGGCTCTTTTCTAACTTTCTGAGCTGTTATTCAGGTCAAGAAAAGCGTTTCCGACTACACACAACAGGACATACCACATCATTAGCTGAAACCAAACTGTGTGGAATGTGGCTTGCAGTTATCATTCAGGATTCAGACAACACTACAGATTAAGGTACGTGTGAGCCACTGGTTTATCTTCCTGCTGGTATTAAAAGAACTGGTTCCAAATATAGATCTGTGAGTGTGATTATTCTGAGAAGAGAAACGTAATGCCTTCTCACTTGCTTTCATAGATGTATGCCTCTAGACAGGGCAACACCCCCAAAATATGCATGTGGAGGATGCAGGCTATCCCACAAGCACAGAGCAAAAATATGAAAATAAATAAAGCAAAACTACACCATGTTACACACCTCCTCCTATGCAGATGGCCGCTAAGCTGCACACAACCTGGGACTTTTCAGACACTATTAGAAAATATCCCCACTATCAAAAAACAACAAACCCCACCCTTTAATAAAAGCAGGCCTTCTTGGGAAAGCAAAGTTCAGACTCCATCAGCTTCATGAGATAGGCAGCCATCAGGGAAATATCCAAACTGGGACAGGTTAGGGATTCAAGAAATTTTAAGATGGAAGACGTGACTGAATTTCACACCACACATGCACAAAGAAAAACAGACTAAGAGCACAGCAGGCAAGAGTCAGCTACTAGAGGCAAGCATGTGAGGCATGTAACAACATGAAAATAGATGTAAGAAAGTCCAACATGCTCTTTGCAGACTTTCAGAGGAAAAGCTCCTTGCAGACACTCCCTCTTTCCGTTCCCAAAGTGGAGGACAACTCTAGGGAGTACCACGCTTACTGGCTGAAACTAGGAGAAACTGAACCTCTGTAAACAAAAAATCTCTCTTTCAAACTTGTAGTTTTTAAAAGGAAGCTTTATACATTAACCCAACTCCCCAAAGACCACAATTAAGCACAAGACTCAAGCACTCAATTTTAAGTCACATTTGACTTCAGCACTATTCTAAGCGGCTGCTTGGGTGGGGGACCACCACACTTTTTTTGCCCTACCAGATTTCCCTGCTTGGCCAAAGGGAGCTCTATGAACACACACGCTGTCTTTGGTTGCTTTGCTACCCAGTTCCCTGATGCTGAATCAAGCACGTTTGTTATTCTGCTCCCATCCCCTCCCAATGATTTTACCCCAGCTCATGCAAGAAATAACCTGACTGTGGGAGGCAGCTGGCACAGCTCTGAGTCTGAGAACTTGGCTCTGGACCTTTCGGAAATCCAAACGAATTTTTAGAAAACGTTACCATCACTTCACAGCAAACAATCACAAAACTATTCAACGGCATTCACCAAAGACGAATACGGCCGATTACTCAAGGACTGCGTTCTCTAACGCCCAGTAACACAACTCATCTATTTACTTATCGTTCCAAAACCCCCATAGCAACCACAGGACCTACTTTCCCGAGGAAGCAGCAGTGAGCAGGAACGTAGTGCGCTTTTCCCTCTGCCTAGTGCCATTAAGCAGCTGGAGCGGTGGTACTCCTCCCCCAGCATGCGAGCAGGCAGCTCCCTGGCACTGGCCAGGGCTCCAGGAGCCGCCGCACCTCGGCTGCTGCAGCTTGGGCGCTGCCAGGCTGTGACACCCAGAAGGCTCAATGCAGCAAACGCTCGGGTTACAGCTGAGCTCGCAGCTGCTGCCCGGCTCATCCCGCACGTACCGCCTCGTCTGCCTCGCTGGGGCTCACAGCCTGCTTAGTTGGGCATTCCAGCCTGCTCCCCACACCACAAAAGCACATCTTACTGTGCTAATGTACCGCAATCACTCCTTTTTTTTTTTTTTTTTTAATCTTTCTAGAGGAATTTATGCTGTAAAGCGAACAGACTTTTAAAGAGCTAGTAATGCAATTAAGAAAGCTATTCTTACACCAAAACCTTTAACGTACTATAGTTCTTCCTCTTTAAAGCACAGAAATTGAAAAGATCATGTAAACTTAAACTGTAGGTGCTATTCAGTAAACTTTTCCAGATATTGTTCTCCAGCCTCGCTGTTTAGTCTGCAATAGCGCAAACACTGGCACCTTTTCACTGTGACACTTCATCATTCAAAACAGCTATAGCTCCCTTCCAGCGCCTGTTTGTTGCCATGGTTTGTACTCAAAGGCAGAATTACCGAGTGGAAAAGAGCGGACAATAAATAGCGCAGATCTGACGTTAAAACCGAGCACCGGGTTTCCTCATTCGCGGACTCCCCTGCCTGCAATCCCTGCGGAAGCGGCCGTTTCCAGCCCAGGCGTTATTCCGGGCGGAACTCCCGCAGCCCGTGGCCGGGGGGG
>VZRE01000928.1:154488-246954 GCA_013396775.1 Cephalopterus ornatus
CTCCGGACACTCAGACCTCCTCCACAGCCCCAGCGCTCCCCCTCCCCGCTGAGCCCCCGAGGCGCCGTGCCCGTCCTTGGAAAGCTGTTCCCTTGTCCCTCCGACGGGTGGGCTTTGGAAAGTCAGCAAGCGAGGGCTGCAGCTCTTGTCCACAGTCAGCCCAGAAAAAACCCGAAGTAATAAAAAGGAAGGGCGGGTCAGGCATGAGCTCAGCGCCTGGTGCGGCTCCAGGAGCAGCCGGGGCAGGGGCGGCTCCGCGCCCCCCGCGCAGCCCAAAGCCGCCTCTGCAGGGACTCAGCCCGGGAACGGATGGAAAATGTTCTCAAGCACAATTTTCTCATTTCGCCATACAACTTATTTTCGCCTTGATAACACACACAAAAATATTAAACGTGTTTTCCCACTGTTGAACAGAATTTGATGGCTCTAACCAACCAGTCGTTTGCAGTTCACATAGAAACACCACTTCTAGTCCAGCAGAAAAAAAAGTTAATGGGACACTAATTAGAAAATGGAATTACCGAAGAAAAATTTAGCAATAACACCTGTAATGTTCTCCTTGAACTTAGCTCAGATACACAAACATGGATGGGGGGGGGGAGGAGGAAAAATAATCACAAGGATAGAGGTATTTCTATCCTTCAAACTCTTTAAATATAAACGGCTGTACATTTTTCACTTCGTGGAAAAAATACAAAGCGTGTCATTTGCCAAGAAAGCATGAGAATAATGGGAAATCAATGCATGACTACATCTCTGTTCTCATCTTGAATTACTCCAAATGATGTAAGCTTAAAGGTGTATTGGAATGCTATAACACACTGAGCTCTGAAATAAAATACTTGGATACAGTTAAATATTGAAGTTGAACGGGAAGGCTCTCTCTACCCACCACAGACTTCTCTCCAGCAAACTGGTTTTCTTCCCTAACAGTTCGTGACACTGCACGCGCGCAGGGCAGGAACCAGGCTACCTGTGCATGGGTTTTACACAATACCCAGCCTGTGCTCAAACCACATAACTGCAAAACTGGATTTTGCTTTGAAGGGACACTATCAGAGGCGGTTTACTGTATTGATTTTCCCTTTTAAGTGGTCTTCCAGCCTGGCCAGCCCAAGGCAGCTGACAGCCTTATATGGCAGGAAGGCTGCGGGGAGCAGCACTGCCCCGAGCAGCCTCCATCTATTCCTGACCTCCCAGACTGGACAGTTGCTCTTCTCGTCTCCGGCTCCCCTGCCACAGCCCCTGACCAGATCCACAGCCCCTCAGGGTAGACACAGAAAGGCCGCCTGCTGCCACCAGCAGAGCATGGGGCTCACTAACTCCCTCTGATCCCCCAAAACACACCTCCTGCCCCAGCCAGGCCATAGTGATGCTGCACTGCCTCATCTCCAGAGAAAAAATTAAACAACTTAGTGACACCATTTGACCTGATTTCTTTCCAATTCCTTCTTCTCCAGCCGACCTCTCACAGGTCACAGGGTAGGGGGGAGTAACACCTGAGTCACTTCACCAGCACCAGTCATGCATCAGCAGAGACTAAAATGCAACCTCACTCCATGCTTGCGGCAGCAGTTTACACCCTTTCCCCCTTCGGAGCAGAAACATGCCCATTCTCTGTCACCCAACAGCAACAGGGCCACTTGTAAACTGAGCAAGGCACTCTTTCACAGACTTGGCTCTTGAGAGGCCTCACCACCTCTAAAAAGTCAATCTCGACCTATCAGTAATAGCTGACACAAGGAAATATCCTGAACTCACACTCTGCCAAGTGTTCAATAAATAAAGTATTTTTCCAAACTTAATTCTGTACTTGTATGATCTTCGAGTTAACTTTTAAAGCACATTTTAGACTACCTTCAAGAAGAACTGAAAATCCCAAAGACATACTACTTCTACCACTAGATTCACACCTTTCTCATAGAGTTTCAGGGGTTTGTTTTACCATTTCTCTTAAGAGCCCAAACACTAATAATTATTCCAGGAAGGGCAAACAAATAAATTATGTCTATTACAGAGCACAACATACTTCACGCTACTCTTGAACTAATGGTGCCATGATAGCTGTGTGGTATGTAGTGCAACTGTCAAAGCAGGGAATCCTTAATAATATCCAAGACAGACACTATTAAAATACAAATCACAAGACTGTCTGGAGGACACGCAAGTTTGCCCATTTGGACAAAGCTTTATTAATAGACTGCGACTTGGTAACAAAGAATATTAATACCCAGCACAGCAGCACCAATTCATTACCACGGAGCGATTTTGCTAAAAATTCTCAAGTTGCACCAGCTACGAATGGAATACTAACTCAGCAACTGTATTTCCAAGGGTTTCACTTTAAGGTGTTCTCAGGAAAAATCCGCTGAGTGGGAAAACACTTTTTGAGAATACAGAAAAACAAGGAAGTTGCTACTGGTGCAACTGCTAATGTTAAGTAGATTAAGGCAACATAAAGTGACGTTTACATCATAATGACTTAAATTTACCTCAATATATACGTGTATATTCTTAACAAAACACAGATTTGCCATATAAAGGCATAACTGAATTTTAAACAGGAATTTAAAATACGAGTGTCTATCCAAGCTTAGTTTTGACATTTGCAGAAAGATACACTTTAAAAAGGCTTATTTGGTAGTTACATTATTTTAGCACTGTTTTCCACTACTGTTTGCTTCTTCTCACAATCGGGCCTGAACTCTGTCAAACAAGCCATACTATAAGCTTGCAGAACAGAGCTGCCTTTGTTCTTTGGCACTGCCAGTCCCCTATGGAATCAGGCAGCACACTGAACTGCACTCGACAAACAATCCCTGACCTTCAATTACTGTCCTGGCTCGCTGCCACAGGATACATGTATTACTGGTAACACAGCGTGCCCTATTTTGCAGATAATCGCTAGAACTACAGATAATCATGAAAATCAAGGGAAAAACGCAACCATTCCCTTCCTAAAATCACAGTTGTAACTTCCCCAGTGTGCTGCAGCACGGCCCGGGCTCCGGCCGTGCATGTGAGGATGGCAAGACTGCGGGTTTTGTATTTTTAGTGACCGCACAAAAAATTCCAGGTGGCGGATGGCTTCGCCTTCCTCTGCTGGAGGTTTTCGGTTTGGGTTTTGTTTGCTTTGAGGCGGAAGGTTGTGCTGGCACGGTTGTTCAAGAGCTGCTCTTTTTTTTTTTTTGTTCTCCTTCCTTTTTTCCCCTTTCGAACCCTGGTGGGTTTTTCACTGGCTGAGCGGGCAGGGGCCGGTGGCAGCTGCAGCCCCTGCACTTGCGGGCTGGCCGGCAGCCAGCACCGGGCCCTGAGCCACAGCCCTGCTGGGAGCTGCTGCCACCGGGAATGCCGCACCGGGAGGGGATGGCACACGCTGACCGGGCGTTCTGCTGTGACCCCCTTTCGCTCCTTGCAGGCAGCGAACCCCCTGGTCTGCCAACCGTGCTCCTTCCTCACCCCGACAAACCCACGCGGGCAACGCTGCTGGCCAGGAAAGAGCACATGCAAATATTGCAAACGAGTAAATATTTAAACTTTAAAACAAATGAAGGTTAGTTAAATCGGTCTTCATCTTTTAAATTAGCATTTTTCTACTTAACTTCTTCCTGTCTGTGCCGCCCCACATTTGCTTAGCAAGCAGAACTGTTTCATAGAGACAGTCCTGCAGAAATAATGCAGTGTACGGGCAGAGCTTTGCTCAGCCTCATGTCAGTGGAGAGATGAACTTTCTCATTATGCATTTGTGCAAACTGACCGAGTTCAGATGGTGTACTTAAGTGCAGAAGCCAAAGTCCAAAGGAGGAATTAATGTGTGTGAAACAATTATTACTACTGGAGCTGCAACACGTGAAATAGAGGAACTGGCGTTCAGGTGCCAGTTCATCTGGCAAATTCCTCATTTAAACTCTCCTTTTTTGGTTATGGAGGTGGGCAAATCAGACTTGCAAAAACTTCACCAGGCTATCTTTAGTATACTAATTTTTCCAAATTGAGAAGCTGAGGACAAGGGCACAATCCCTGATGAAGGAATACAAGCAACAGTACAATTAATACACTCACATATCAGCGCTAACTGATTTTACACTTTATTTCAAATTAATTCAATTTAAAATACGGTTTCTATCTTTCACTGCTTTCAATCAACTTTTAAAACCACTTTTATCCTTCCCTGAGAAAGCACCATGGGGTTTAATGCTGCATGCATCAACATGACTGTGCAATTTTTCCCATTACTTCATCCCCATCTACTCCATCATACCAGTACTGTAAATGCAACTCTGGGAATAAGCTCTGTTAGTGAACTGGTGCTATTTTGGGGGCTGAATCTGTGTCCCTGCTGCAACAAGAGACCAATAATTGTGGCAAAACAAAAACCAGATGCGTGGCCTTAAAAAAAAAAATTCATCATCATTGTAGGCAATAACATTGTATAAGTTTTCTTACTTGCTGGACAGTGCTCTAACCCCAGATTTACGTTCAAAGACAAAATGCTGAGCATTATCTCAGGCATCCTTTGTGGATGTCTCATCTTTAGCCCAGCATCACTATAACAGGCTTGTGTTTTCCTAAGCCCTCTCCCCTCATTAGCTGAGGAAAAATGCTGTGACCCTTCTACTCGCTCAAATGCAGTAACATCAGTGTCACCGTCAAGTGTGACCTGCTCACTCTCACTTCTGGGCGCAGATCCTTCTAACAAGGATCTGTTATAAAACATGTTTTTCTACCCATCCCCATAGTTCAGAGCACCAGCCTACATTCATTCTGCCTTTTGATTACTGAAGCCTCCTTTCTCTGGCCTTACTAAATGCACACATGATCAGACCACGCAAAATGCTGTCACACCCCCAGCCCACCACATCCACTGTTTGCACTGCTTGCCTCAGCAGCCCCATCACACACACTCCACTTCCAGGAAAAGCATCTCCTGATCCTGCTATCGCTCATTTATCAATTTCAGGAACAGTTTACGGGCAACACTTGCAAAGCTGATTCACTGACATCTTTCCATTTTCACCATAATACTCTCCTTGCTGTAATGACCTCTGAAACCTTGACAATGGCTTGGCCACTTCTTTATGGAAGCCTCATCTTCCCTTGTAAGCAATGCCTCCTATTTCCCATCTGCCTGTCTCTGTGTGTCATCTGCCCCTGACTCACTCAAGTTTTAACTCTGTGCAGAAAGGAACCCTTCTCATTCTGCATTGCTTCTACAAATGACTGCACAATGAAATCCTGGACTTTCACATGAGTTTGTAAGTGTTGTGGTAATGTGCCACAACATTCATTAACCTTGGGACCAGATTCTGTCTTCCACAAAGCGAGCACAACAGCGTCAAGTTCATAATGTTCTTACCCACACTCCGTCTGCAATATGCATCAAACTCTTTTTAACTTGGGTGCTATCCATGTTTTGCAGTATTCGTGCTTCTTCAGCCTTCTTGCTTCCATCACAGTGATGCCAAACTCCCTCCAACTCATTTCTTGGCTTTACTTTCTTCTTCCAACCCTATTACCAACATTCACAATGTTCTAGCCTCCTTTTCCCCTTGAACTTACTGGATGTGACATTCATTCACCCAGCCTCACCACCACAAAAACAACCTGATTGAGAACATCAGCTTCAGGCTTCTTACATCCACTGAAGTGCTGCTCTTCTGTTTGAGCATCCGGCAACTGCCTCCCTCTCACACTTCCCACTAACTGAAGCCCATTACAGAACAGGACTCCACCTTTCACCCTCCTACTATTTCCTGTCCCTCTCAGACTACATTCCCAATTGCCTCTCAGGAGCACATCTCACTTCCTGAGAGCCACACAGATCCAGCTTTCATAAGGTCTCTCTCTGTTTTTTATTCCCCAGAGCTTAAATACCTGCCTCAACTTTTTCCATCTCACTCCCTTAACACATTTGTTAACTTTCATTTCCAGAGCACTGTTTTTTTCCCCAAATCTGCTGTTTTTTCAGCTCCTCTGCCCTGCCACTCCCTGTCTTTCCTTTGTCTAAAGCATCTTATTCACCAGCTTAGTCAGCTTCCTGTCTTTTAAATGGACTGTATTTTGGTTTGAATTTTTTTATTTGCTCTTCTCCAAAACAACTCGGGAGCATCTTCACCACGGAAAGATCAGCTTCCCACTGAAGTTCAGGCTCCTTGACTGCTCAGGCTGCTGGCAGGCCCTGCGGTCCAGGGACGCCTCCTGGAAGCAAGCCTCTGGCTCCATTGGAAGCAAACGGGGTGTGGTTCCGAGGGAGCCTCACTCCAGCATCACTTCCTCTGTTACGGCAGTGCTGAGCATGCACCGTGCTGGTATTTTCCATTCCCACAGCCCTACGAGTCCTGCAACATCCAGCGCTCCCCATATCCTGATGCCACACCCAGGGCATGCAGCATATTCCTGACATCATGCTGGAAAATGGTCACTTGAGTAGGAGGCTGGGATGACGCAGTTAAGTAAAAGTCTACAGGGAGTGGAACTGGCTCTTGAAACAGAGCTGGGATATGTTAAAGAGGAGCTCCTGTGTGGAGCTATCTGGAATAACAAAAGCCTCAAAACCATACAAAATGTGAAGTACAAAAATCTGGAAAAAATACCAAGAACAGAGAGCAGTATTTTAAAAGAACACATCCTGTAGAAGCTGAAAGAGGGAAATACCTGCTTCACGTTATCATGCAAATACAGTTGTTTTACATAAAGTTGGAGTCAGCTTCTGAGAAGGAAAAGACTCCTGAAGGCCATTCCTCCATGTTTACATTTACCCTCTTTTAGTGATAGCAGTGTATTTCACTGTTTGTCAGGCACAATAAGAGCTGTAGAATGAGCATATTCAATCTGCAATATATTCAGAATGTGGGGTTTTGGTAAATAGTTAAAAGGCTGCGACTTCCACTTCTTCCTCCTTTTCTACTGCCACTGTCTCCAGAAAATCAGGAATCCCATCTGCCAGTTCTTCAGGCTTTCTATCCAGCTATTTCTGGACTCCTGTAATAGGGAAAGGCCATTCATGGAAGGAGAGGATTACTCATTTTGGATCCCGTGCCTCTGTGCTCTCAGTCCCAGCTTGCTGGGGTAAGGTCACACTTGAACACTGGTCTGTGTTTGGCAATACAACTTTTCTATATTGTACACTTTACACATAAGAGTATCTTAAAAGTAGTCTTTTCACATTTCCAAACACTAAAATTCAAATATTAAGTGACACTGAGGCATTGTGGTTTAATTATCTGTATAAAAAGCTCCATCTTACTGAGGCAATATGCTAGTATATACTCCTCAAATAAAAACATCAGACTGTTCACTTATCAGACTGTGACACACTATGTGTGTCACATAGGCAGGGAGAGAAACAATCTAGTGTCAGACTACACAGAAATATATATCTAAACTTCTTGAGCAGTATTTTCTCCTGCCATGATTGTTTTATAATCATACTGTAGCTCTGTCAGCCATCCTACACAGATAACAGTTGCTGATACACTGGTTTGATTCCTGACTCTACAGCATTAAAAGGTTTGGGAGAACTTCTCATATAAAAAACCCTTGTAAGCATAAACCACTAAGAAGGTGAGGTTAAAGGTTTACACTTGATAATAAAAAGTCTGATGGAACAGACGGGGTTTTAGTCAATACATCCCAGCATCAGGATAATGCTGAAATAATGTTGAAACGCCATCAGTCTATCTAGTAAACAAATTAGAAAATAACCTAGATATCATAATGGAATCTCCCCCCGCAATGCTATTTTTAGATTCTCACATCTGCCCTACATGCTTGTCCAGTAGCAACCTTGATGGACAAACACTTTTTTTTTTTCCTTTCAGGAAAACACAGGACAGATGGTGCTCAAAGTATTTCTCTCAGAGATAACAAGTTTTCCGCTTTTTATAAATTCACTCATCTTCAAACTGTGACAGCTGTGAGTTTAAAGATAAAATCGAAATGATCCAGATCTTGTTCATCTCCTTTCTCTAGGGTCCCTGAAAGGTCACACAAATATGTCTCACTTAGAAGTTTCCCACTAAATGTGAAACGCATTTCTTTTCTAAGTTCAAACTTTGTGGTATGTTAGAAAGAAGCAATTTTTTCAAAGTTGCGTCTCAGGCCTGTACTGTGAATTTGGGATCTTCTGGATCCGCCTGTACGGTGTACCAGACAGTATTTACCTCCAAGATCTATTTATAGCAGTGATTACATTCCCCCATTCCTCCCATAGGAGCATACATGGCAATGTTACCAGCCTGCATTTTCTACTTCCATGTAGTCTCTCACGTTAGATTGTACTTGTACACCCTCCCCTGCATCCTGTCTGGCTTCAATTTATCTTTCTCCGGCATGGCTGAGCAGGATGACGTGTGTTAGTTTAAAAGCACTCCCAGGAGCAGCTCTGTGAGGACACAGGCACATCCCAGAGTCACGCCCCGATCATCTCGACATCCCCCGGCAGGTTCACAGTGCTCCTCTGACTGGCCAGAAGGCTCAAACCTTCTCCTTGCCAGTGCTTCCGCTGGATAAGCTCTCGTCTACATGTGCCATCTGCTCCTAAATCCACCACTTTCTGTTTTATGCTGTGACGTTTTGTTCCATTTTTATTACTTTGTTTCTCAAGGACATTCAGTTTTAGTCGCATAAAACCCCCCTCATTCTCGGTGTTAAGGGCTTCACCTATTCTGCACCATCTACTGATTTAATCAAATTTAATCAATTAGTCCAAACATTTTAGTGAAAACACTAAGCAAGGCATTCCCAAAATGTGTTAACAGCTATTGGCAGACAGACCTATTTCACCACTCCACCTATTTCAACACCACATAGCTATCATCTTATAAACTAATTCCTACCTAATGTACTGTTCACGCTACTAATCCCAGTCTTCCTCTGACTGTTCATCTCTTGCCATACTGCGGGATGCATTACCAAAGTCTAGATTAATTATATTAATTACATTTTCTTGTCTAAGAACAAAACCAACCAAAGCTTTTGTTCAAGTGGGTCCGTGATGTAGCATTTCAAGGCGTTGATGGCAAAGGCAGCCCATGATTAAGGGCAGGGGGAGGAAACTCAGAGTAGCCATAACCAGTCTATTTGTAAACACTTTTTAAAGAATACAAGGCCATAAGTAAAAGCCAGCATGAATCCAAAAATATGTCATAGCACCCATAATGTCAAAGCAAATTTCCTTGACAAACAGAAGAGCAGAACTGAGAAGCAGATCTATATCCTGACACTCTGCCTCCTGTGATACTCAAGTGTGTGCAAAATGAACAGATTAGACCTAGATGAAACTAACATCAAGAAAAAAAGGAATAAAAATAAATAAATAAACAAACCCCACAAAACCACCAAACATTCAGAAATCACCACTAGCTATCTGTCAAAATATGTACGTAGAATGTAGTTCCCAAAGTCACCTACACTGATTCTGCTCTTACTCACTGTTTTCATTAGTGATCCAGATGATGGAACAGAGACTACATTTATTAAATTGACAAACAACCAGCTTGATGGGACTGCAAATTATGTTAGAGGACAAAAAGGCAAACTGGACGAGTGGACTGAGAAAAAAGATGACATGCAAAACACTGCACGTAGGCAAAAGACAACAGCAGAAATAGAGAATGGCTATGGAGAAATTCCACAGAAAAAGAGAGGACAGGTTCAATTTATGGGCTATGAGTTAACAGTACCACACTGTAAAAATACAAACACAATACTGGGATATATAAATGTTAGTACAACCTGTGTTCTGCATTCATAAAGCCTCGGTTATAGTACTATAAAGTGAGCAGAGTTTTAGATGTTGTTCTCCACAACAGGTATGTACAATAAAATGAGCATAGTTTTGGAAAAGACCATGGATGAATACAGACTGAAGAGACTGGGAGGGAAAACTGCTGGGTGTGTCTCCAGCTATGAAAACAGGATGCTGAAAGGAATAATTTCTTAATCTCTACAGCAGACACAACAAGTTTTAACTGCCTTAATTTAGATTAGATGATTTCAAGGTCTTTTTCAGTCTTATGATTCTACTGTATCCACAGAGTCACTCCCCTCTCCCAAATAAAACAGCATTTAGAAACACATGCCCAAATTACTGATATATGTAAGTCTGTTTTTATTATGCCATATACCTCTCTGACCAACATCACCTATTTCACGGCCTCTCTGAACAGCTACAAACCATTGATCCTCGGGGGGCTGCAACCCAAATGAGAGTCTCAAGACCTCGCTCCCTGGCAGCAAATATTCTGGCAATAATCTTGAGAGCTGTGAGATACCAGCTTTCCCTGCCTGCACTAATCCCAGCCTGCACGTTCTCACTGATGGAGCCGAACAGGAAGATTTACCTGCAGACCTTGGGAAAGGTTCTGGCAGATCATCCCCGACCTGAAGGCCACGGGCTGGCCTTCCTTGTCTAGAAAATCAATTCTTCTCAAAGATAGGTATAAGGTCAGTAAAAGTCACTCTCTGAAGTAGGTATATTGTAGTTCACTTCACTTTCTTTAAACTCCCAAACCCTTGATTCCTCCTGCCCATGCCCCTTACTGCCTTCCAAAGCTTTACATATTGTGAGGACAGGCTGACAGGCTTTTAATTGCTTGTCTAATTCTTCCTTTTCCCCTCTTCACGTTGGCACCGCTTTCTCCAATCATTGGTACCACCCTGAAGGAAAGATGAGCTAAAATAGTTACAATAAGCACTAATTCTTTCCTAATTGTGAGATGGAAAATTTTATTTGCCTAAGTATTTTACGATCCTTAAGTTCCCTCTGGTAGTAGTAATTTCCATTCTCTTATTCTCATACATCTCGTGTTTTCCTCCTAGTTATCATTATCCTTACTGAAAAGCCAAAAATATTTAATGTTTTGGTTGTGTATTATTGTTATTCTCTAACCTTCTCACCATGCAAAACCTTCTTTTTATTTGTTTTCACATCATTTGGAAGATCAAGTTCTATTTTTAGAAACAAAACAGAATTAAATTGTCCTGACCCTGTGCCCCTCTGACACTGCTTGCAGGATTCCTGCATTAGTCTTACTGTATATCCTTGGGCTGACTATTCATCCATTTTGGGCTGCAGACCAGGATAACTCTTTGCTGAGGATTCAGTTTTCCGACAAGCTTTACATATCTGTAACTTCAAGAAATCGTGTCCTGAGGCTCCTTACACTTGTGACCAGCTTTGCTTATTTAAATTTGCCACTAAGATTCAAAACCTAAAATCTCCAAACCAACTTCCCTGTGGTTTTTTCACATATTTCAAACTAAATCAACCCAGGATTACCAAGGGTGCACTTTTAAGTTCCCCTTGATCTGATTAACTGTAAACTGCCGCTGACTGGGAATGCCTGAATGCCTCACCAGCCCCCAGCACTGGCTCTGGCTCTCCTCTGGCAGCCTGATCCCCGGGAGCTCACTCCCACCCGCCTGACTCACTTCACTGGAGTCACCTTGCTGATGTAACTCACGCCTTGGCTTTGTGACTGCTCCCATCAGCTCCGGGGGCAGAGGGAGGGAAGCCAGCCCAGCTCCCTCAGCAGCTGATAAAGCATAAAGTGAAACTGAATCCTCAATCCAAAGTTATTTTCTGGAACATCCTCATTGCTTTTCAAAACTAAGTCTAAAGTAATGCTGACTTCCTGTTGGTTCAGTGACTAGTTTAAGGAAGGAACTTGCCAGCAATCACATCCAGGAATACCTTGGCCCTATCACTTCTTCTCTTATCTCTACCTGGGAAAGTAAACCACCTGATAACAAGCAGTATTTATCTAACAACACTACAAAGATCCCTATCCCTATTCGAGTTTAACCCTGGGGCCAACACAGATTCTTTGCTCCTTCTGTCATCTTTTTCCAAAGTGATTTTGAGCCAAACTGATTTTGGTCTGTCCTTTTTACACTGAAGTATTTTTTCTAGTCTACTATATAATTACTACTGCACAGCCTTTGCTTTTGTTACGTTATTTCTGAGCAGCACAAAGCATTTTAAACACCTCCAGTCCAGTTCCTGAGAGCATTCCGCCACCCTTCAGATGTTTTATATCCCAACCTCTATGAGCAGCTTAGATTTCTATGTTTTGTTGTCCAGGCTCTCAACATTTCAGTTATTTCTTAGTAACAACACCCCATTATCCATTAACTTTTCCCTAGCTGAAGTGCCTGTCACTTTCCTCAGTCTTGGAGCTCTTTTCCTTCTCAGTTGGTACCAGCCTTCTACCCAGAAACAAGTGTTTACCCTAAAAGCTGAGGTCTGAATGGAGGTTTCACTGTTGGTCAAAACCTTCTTCCTTACACTGAAGTTCCCAGCCATTGTACCAGCCACCCTCGCTAAAGGCAATTTTTCCAGGTATTTGGGGGCAGAGCCTCCCTGGAAGAGTTATCATCCCCCAGGACTCTCTCCTCCAGGTACCACACTTCCACTTAGGATTGTCAGAGCACTTACTCTTGTCTTCTCCAGTGCAATATGCACACCTGTAATTCCCCAGTGCAATACGCCCATCTGTAATCCACCACGGAGAAAATTCGCTGTCTGTCATTTATCCTATCACAAAGGCTAACGATGGAGTCTCTCCTTCCCACTCCCACTCAAATCCCTTCAGGATCTTTCTCAGCTTTCCCATTCTTATCTTCCCATTCAGCAACATCAAAAGTCCCACCAAGAAATCTGCAGCTCCTCAGCCCTCCCTTAGTTCTTGGATCTGGTTTAGGTTTCAGCCTCATTGCCTGTTGCGTCTTGAGCCTTTCAGCTTTTCTGGCTTTTTCTCCTCTTCACTTTTGAACTGTATTAGTAATTTCATGCATACTATATTTAGTCATCTTTATTAAATCTGCCATTTTTCAGGTTTCCTCCACTGTTCCCTTGATTATTAACTCTCATCTGTTTCAAGTCCTTGCCTTTAAGAAGGACACACACTAAACTCCCTTGATATACTCACCAGTTACACAGCCACTACTTATTAGCTGCTTGACTTCTGAAACCTTTTGTCTAAAGGAATTTCAGCCCTTCATTTAGATCAGCTGTGCGTAGCAGCAGGAACCATCTCATACTCAAGTTTAAAAGCTGTCCATAAATTACATTCAAATCAAACACTTGTCACTGATCCTCGAGAAACAAGATTTGCTTTCCAACCCCCTGGGAAAGGGTCCTACGCTGGCTTTGCTGGTCTCTACTGAAAGCCCAGTGCTTTATAACAAACTGGATGTGTCAAAGATGTCAGCTTTGGTTATTCCTATGGAAGTCTATCCAAATTTGGCACAGTTAGAGGCCAAAAAAAACATGAGAGTTCATGGACATTTGAGTCAGAAATGCTTGCCAAGCAAGGAGTGTTTCCTTTCCTGGCAATCACTGGTCCTGACTATTGAGGGTTGTGGCCTCAGAGATGAGAACACAAAAGTGTTCCCCATTGCTGGCACCCACCACTGAGGAAAAAGGGAGATGTAAACGGAGGAGAAGGCACGGGGGCGGGGGGGCAGGAAAAGAATGACCAGAAGGGCAAGAAAGAGCAAACGGAGAAAACAGCTGGCAGGGGATTAACAAGAATAGAAAGCTCTGTGTGTTACCCACAGACATCCCCTCTGGTAGCTGGAAACACACCTAAAAGCCCCAGGCAACACTCCTCTGTTTTCTGCCGAGAAGAAGAAATCACCCAGGCCCTGTCCCCACACACTGTTCTGCTCGACACCTTCCTCCCTTCTGTGCCCCTTCGGAGTACTTTTGCCACTTGCAAGGTATTATTACAGCATGTGCATGTGGGGATGAGGAACACTGTCCTTTTTTTTGCCTTTCAACTTAATACAGCTCTTGTCATTTTATTTTTTTTTTAAATTCTCCTAATCACGTTCAATTTCTTTGTGTAACAGTATTTCAATTTACTATTTAAATTCTTCTTTTTTTTTTTTGCCCCAACAAGCCAGGCATAACTGATACAAAACTACCAATAAATCAGATAACAGCTTTAAATCTAGGACTATTCAAAAGTTTGGATTTTTTTTTACTCTTATGTAAGATATCCTCACACTGTGCTTATTCAAGATATAAAGCAAGCATTGGATGGAAGTTTAAAAATGAAGCCTCCCTTTGGTCTTTATATCCTCATATCTATAAAATGTTTTTAAGAACTTTACTCCTTTCCCCACCCCCAAAGCAACAAGAATAAGCTTTACCTTAGGCAGGTATTGAGGGAACAAAAGAGTAACTCTCTCTGACAGGTTTTTATTTTTCTCTGAAAGAGAGCTATTTCAGACCAAGACCCACAAATGGAGCTGGACAATAGGACAAGCACTAAATCTTTAGGACACTTCTCCCCACCCCCACCCATTTCATAGTGCTATAACATTGTACAGTGAATTACTTCAGGAGAATCTATAAAATGAATGACCCATTTCTGGTCAAAAATCCCAGCTGTGAATCACAAAGCCATTTGGCCTATAAAAAGCAGAAACCATCACCTTTTCTGCACCCTGCTACCCCCGCCCCCAACCTGTTCTGGTACATAAAAAAAGAACTGGGATGTTTTCCAGCGAATATAAAAGCTAAGAACTCTCTGAGAAACAAGAACAGTTACTTTTAGAGCTACCTCCCCGTATGAAAAAACCACTCTGACATACCTGCATACAAAATTGGCATTTCTCTCTCCCAGCCATTATTCAGTTTTTCTCTACAACCGAGTTACACCTGACTTTCTCTGTAAGACTGCTAATCCTGAAAATAAAGAGGATAAGGAAAAATACATCCATGGATTTGAGTTTATTTCAGTAAAGATGCTTTGCGTTAAGTGGCTCTAATAGTGGCTTTAATGATAGAAGAAAATACATATCCTGTTTAGGGAGATAGAACAGAGATATTCCAGCTGTGGAAGACCTCTCCAACCAAGGTGTGTTTACAAAAAGTGTGCCTTTCCCCCATACTGGCAACATTTTCTCTGCCTTCAAGCTAAAAGATGATTTAAGTAACATATCAATGGACTTCAGCGATAAACACCTCATCATTGTAATGAAAAAGAAACGGACTGCTAGTTGTCGCAGCAGAATCTAAATTAGGTTTCTATATTTAGAAGTACCACCTTTCTTTTGAGGATAGTAATGTGCTTCAGGTGAAGGGCAAAAGAACTCATACGAAGTTGGTGCAGAAGCTCCTGAACAGGACTATAAGTGGCAAAAGTGTGTGAAATCAAAAAAAATTCTATGTAATGATGATGAGCATCAAATGTAATTATAACATCAACATTAAAACTATTTTGTGGAAGTTCGAAGGCCTGTGAAATTGGAAATTGAAGTTTAACTAGCTAAGTTCTAGATCTTTAAAGAAATTAAAAGGACAAAGCTATTCATTCCATTATCAGCTTTTTATTTATGACCTTTCAAACAGAAATTAATTAAAACATTGTAATGACACCAGTTATTTGTCATAGTAGTAGTGTTGTAGTTATTAAGGTCTAAGGCTGAAGACTGACACTTCTATTTCAGAACTGAAGAAGAACTTGCATTATTAAAGACTAACCATTCAATTCCTTCTGTATCTGTCAATCCAACAAAATACATTAGCTATACCAAAAACCTTACCCCACCTATTACTTCCCAAATACATTGAGGACTTTCCTTCCATTGCATTTTTCCTCCCACTGAACTCTGCTACTTGAGTTATTCTTTTACTTTTGGCCACTGACACAGACTTCAGTAAAGCTGATTGTCTGTCAGTGAAACACAGTATTTTAAAGTAGACTCTAGATGTGGAAGTTACTCCTACTGCATTTTTTGCCTTTCATTTCATCTCATTTTCTTTGTCACTGAAATGTTCCCAGTCTGAACTTAATAAAAATAGTCAAGGTGACCCTCACTTTTTTAATATCTAAAACATTCAGTAACTCCAGATGATCCATTCCAAATACAACCAATTTATTTTCATTCCAGTTTTAACCAGACACCAGATCCTCTAGGGCAGTTAAGTAGGAAAAAAAATGCAACTGCAAGCTGCAGTAGTCAAAACCCTGCGCTATATAAAGTGTGATGGACTTCATATTAGACACTACTTTGGTTTATATCACTGGTATGCAGTAGGAGGAGAAAAATAGGATTAATGTAAAAGCCACAAGACTTGAACATAATGAATTAAGCTGGAAAAACATAATTGCAGTGGCATACGAGACACATGTAACCTTACCATTCAGCCACAGAGCCGCGAAGAGGAACTGACCAGGTGCCTTAGCACTTAGCAGAACATCGGCAAGTTACTGAAATACTTGTCTGCCTCCCTGCCAACTCCAATTCCAGCAGACGTTCCTTCAGACATGATCACTTCACAGAAAAACTGAAACTCATCCTTTTTGTTGTCTGGTCTAGTAATACCTCGCAGTTCAACTTCTCACATGTTAAAATTTATGACTTGTTTTCAGAAGTGTAATGCTGTCTCTTATGCACAGACACATCCCACTGGGCTCTAGAGTTTTAATAATGTAATATGCATATTTTACTGGAGTTGTCATTCTGCTGCACAATTTTGCTTTTCCAATCAGAGAATCCTCAACAGTGGGTTAAAGATCACATTTTAAGGACCAAAGTAGCTTGATGAGTATGAGAAAGAGAAAAGCATATATGTGTGTATGTGTATATATATATTATTTTTTTTTTTTCATGCAAACTGTGCTGGTGAGGTGTAGTGCCACAGAAGGTAGACCATAACCTGACTTGTGGCAGGAAGCAGAGGGCAGAGGCCCAGCCACTGTTTTCAGCTCTCTGTAGCAGTGTGGTGGAGAGCAGAAGCCAGCCAGCCCACAGGAACTGCGGGGTGTCAGCACCCCTGTCACCACTGCTCCTCACCCCAGCACGCAGCAGGTATCACAGGCCACTTGCACCGCAGCTGTGAGAGTGTAATGAATGACCTTTCCTCCTCCCCAGCAACGCTTCTGAAACCAAACTCTCATTCAAGAGGAAGACGCTCCATGCAAAAGGTTGACACTTACAAACGCTTTCCAAGACATGCAGCTCAGATAAATGTATTTGAATGTATTTTGCCTATCACTTTAGAAATTAAAAAGCCTGGGCAAGAATTGAATTTCAGCTTTCTGATAGGTGAGTTCAATATAGAGATTACTAAGAAAATTATGTGCAAAAGAGCCCTTTGAGCATTTACTCACGAGCTTCCCTCCATGCCCTAGGATGGACTGGAGTGGGGAGTATTCCTGAACATCTACACGGTCCAGATTCCTTCAGGCTTTATGTATCAACAAAGAGAGACCTGCTAACATATTAAACAATTTCAGTCTGTGTCCTGAGCGTTTACTGACCTGTTGTCAGTTTTTGTGGCTGTTGCCCACACAGGCAGTGGAGGACAGGAATGCCAACTCTGAGAAGGGAAGCCCAGTTTCAAGATCCTGTTTCATCCACTTCAGAGCAGTTTCTGTTACTCCTCACTCTGACCCAGGAACATGAACCTCTCTCTCCTACCTCCCACGTCAGCATCAAAACCGCACTCCAGAAGGAAAGGGACTCCTTAACTAAACAACCCCTCCATGAAGGTTTCCATGGTTTAGGAACAGTTTATTTCATCAAAAAGTGCATTTCCGTGGCTACCTCAACCATCTAACAGTGGCTGATGGTCTAATCCACTTCAATTACTAATTTAAATGAACTTCTCAGTTGGAAATCACAGCCACTTCCACCTCCACCAGAATATTACAGCTGATTGCAATTATTGCATTAGAACAATGAGTATTATTTTCCATGGCACAAAGTACTAAAGTTTAGAGGGTATCAGCCATCAACTCTGAAGTCTGAACAGTTTTCAGTGAAGGGCAGCATTTAATCCAGAGAAAACAGATTTTTATACCAAGTTCTGCAAAAGGATTTCCCATGGGCAGTCTGTTTTGACAACAGTTACCACACTGGGACATATGAAATGACTACAGTTTCCCACACTAAAAGTGGAGCCTAGACAACCATCAGTTTCAGAAACATTCATGTTTGTTAACTAAATGTTCATATTTACAAAGAAAAGGGGCGAAATGGGACCAATTAAAACTTACTAAACTAATAATTAGGTTTATTTTTTTAAATAAACTTATCCTATAATGTGTTTTCTTCTAGGTACCAAGTTACAGTAACTACTAACTTTTCCATGCTTAAAGAAAGAACTATGCAGAAGATCCATGCACTTATTAAAATAAAAGGCCCAACTGAGTTATAAAGTCAACTTATCCAGACAAAACTCATGAATGTGAATGAGGGGCTTTTTTCCCCCCCTGCCATAATAGATGAAGAAAAAAGAAAGGTTACATTGAAAAACATTAAGGAGGTAATCCTGATCTTATCACAAGGCCAGGAAGTCCTGGGCTAGGCTGGTAAGCAACTGCACCCTTCTTTTTCCTACCAGAAGTTTTCTGTTGGACTGGTGCTGGCAGGGCTCCCTGAGAAGTCACGTGTTCTGGCACTTACTTTTATTGCAGTACGTGGTTCCTCTTATAACTTTTCAGAAGCAGCAAGATGTCCCTGTATTTGTTACATTCACACCACGTTTCAGGACTCTATTTCCAAACACGAGGTGGGGTGGGTTTTTTTTCAGAATTATTAAAGGTGAAAAAAAAGATTCTGTCTTCCTCAAAACTGCAGCTGTGAGGTAGCACACCCAAGCACTACCTGCACGTTTCCATATGTTCTGAGCAACCTCTTCCATTCCCACAAAGATAATCACCCCAGCTGAGAAACCTCAAACATGGGAATTGCTCTGGCTGACAAAAGCAACCCCGGGTGGGGCTGACAGAAAGCAGCATTTAAACACAGGTCTCAACGCGCAGAGTTGCTATCACAACATCCACACTACTATCAGAAAACACAAGGCACGCCAGGTGGATGTTTACACCCATTGTACATGTGAAATTCTATGTGCCTGGTACAGTTTATCCAGTGTGCTGATCCCAGTGCACACGCTGCAGTAGCCTGCGGATCCTCACAGGAATTGTACAGCCTGGCTTCTGGCACAGGACACAGCCAGGGGCTCGCCTCAAGAGCTCTACATAAACATCTCTGGCTTTACACCTTGTACCCACCAGAGATGGTGAAAATTTGCTTCCCTCCACTATAACATTTAAGTAAAATGTTAACCAGCAAACCCATGGTATATTTGAGTGTTTAAGTGAAGAGGCAAGATTTAGGTGCTGTGTAGTACTTCTAGTGTAATTCTTCAACACAGGTGCTCAAACTGGCGTGGGGGTTTCTGTAGTATGGAAGTATCCTGTCTCAGTTTATATCTTATAGCCAAAGTCTTCAAAATACTGATCTGTACCACAAAAGTTTAATCCATATTCCTGTTATTCAAGAACACCCAGGTGGGTAGAGGAAGGCTGAAGAAGACTGCCAACCAGTATATATGGAGAGATCACAGGCTATCATTCCTTAAAAACAGCTTACAAAACACATTGTGCCAGTGTCACGTACTACCCTGAATTTTTTATTTTTTGCAAAAGTAAAAATCGCTTCCTTGGATTAATTCTCTCAGTACCTGAGATTTCTCTTTGTTGCAGCTACTGCAGTGATGAGGTTAGCTGATACCTGGCTCACCTGCAAGCCCCACTAACTCTTTTGATTTTTCTGATGGTTACAAAACAGATGATTGCAGGTCTGTTAACTGGGACTGGTGGCAGGAAGCTGTCTTCAAGTAGCTTCATTTCTCTCTTCAAGGCACACAGAGCAGCACCGGGTAATTGCACATTCAGAGCAAAGACTCCTTCATATGGAGTGCACACAACTGTGTGTTTAAGGCCATCAGGGAGCTGATGAAACACCAGCTTTATCTCTGTGCCTCGCAGCCATGCCCTCAACACGAGCTGAGATATGACAACTTCGATGCTAAACCTCAGTAATGGCTTCATTGTTTGAGTTTGCTGGTTGCTTTTTTCTTGCATAGACTAATTCAGGCTAGAAAAGTTACCTTCTACTTCTAAAGCCCAAAATAAACCATATCCAAACACAGGGGTTACATGGATTTTCTGCCAAAACCATGAAAATCACAAACTGAAAACTACGGATTATTTTGTCCTGCTGTTATGGGTGTGTTACTTTTTCCTGGTCAAGTACTAACCAGTCACAGAAGATCTGGATGAAACTTTTATTTATCAGAAAGCCACTCTCAGATACATGCTTTGAAATCTTAGGTATGAAATACTTTAGGCTGACAAATACCCATGGCCTTGCTTGGCAGCTAATGCTATGGAATTAAAGCTGGGATGGCCCTGAGGGGCCTGGGAGAGCAATGGGACTTTACAACTCAGGCAGCTGCTGAAACAGTGCTAATTGACTTCTGATGCTGGCAAGGGGAAGGAAAGAAAACTGGGAAGGCCCAGAAATTTGGCTTTACAGGTTCACTACTTTGCGCTGTTAACATTGCCTGTCCTGTCTTCATTGAGGAGGATGAAATCACTGCAGAGAATTGTTCATTCTAATGCAGGGGTGCAAGAGAACATAAAGAGAAACCTCCAAGAGGGCGGAAAGAGCCTTGAAAAAGGCATATCAAAATGGAACAGCATAATTCCCTCTCTGACCGCACATACAGCTCCCTAAACCACATCAAAGGATACCACAAGGAAAATAAAAAAAATCAAAAACCTAAAAAGGAAAAAAGGAAATGAGGAATAAAGAAGCTAACTGACAAAACTTTGTCCAAGTGGTGGGTCACAGAAGACAAAAGTGGTAACTACTGTTATTCCCATCTCCTCCCTCACAAAAAATATGAGCAGGGATACTGGGTCAGAAGAGGTCACTACCTGGTTGCAGCTCTTCCCACACACAGCTCCCCTCCTCAACCCAGAAAGGGACACACAGAATGATCTGGCAGTGCTGGCAAACAAACAGGGGTTTACAGACCCACCTCCTGGGCCAGAGCAAGCATCCCATTTCCTATGTCACCTCCCCCTCCCCGAGGCAGTGTAACCACGGCCATATCCACGTACATCATTCCCCACCCTAGCACAGCCTTCAGCAGCAAGGGCAACGTGGCAATAACTTTGTCACCCCATTTGCTGATAAAGTACATTTTTTTTGCTTGTTGTGAGCCTGCTGTTCCAATGTTTCACTGGGCATCCACTGGTACTCGAAGGCAGTAATTTTCTACCTCAACAGCATCCATGGCCACACAACAGTTTGCCCCCACCATCAGCCACATTCCAGGCCTGTTTAAGACTCCTGACGAGAATATTTTCTTCTGACCCTCTTTACTTGAGCTAACCTGACTGCATTTGCTATGCCAGGGAGACGTGCACTGTTAGTTTTGACTGTGACATAATTTTGGGGTTTGCTTGGTCCTTACACTTCGTCTGTTCCTGCTGCTTGCTGCTATTCAGCAGATCTGTAGAGCTAACGCCAAGACGGAAACAGAAGCCATACTTAAGGTCAGCTGAGGTCACGTAACCACTACCTGCTCTTGAAAATGATGCTCAAATGCTTGGTAAACAATCAAATGTGCATTTAGACAATTATTTTAGAGGGTTAGTCATATTCAATTATCAAAATAATTTTTTTTAAATGCTACTGATGCATTTCTGAATGAAAGAACTTCACAGAGAGGCTTACATAAAGGTGGAGAGTTTAACAGAGCAATTTCTTCATGTCATGGAATTCCAAGTTCATAAAAATTTGAAATTAGAAATAAAAGTTATTTCAGATAAGCAGCTGATCTACCAGAACACTGTATTTCCATTAGTGCCTGACACCATCAACACCTGTATGAAATAAATGTCTGCCTCATTTGGGAGACAGGTACAGGCCAAAATAACACAACATTTTAAATTGATAATATCACTGAAGGGTCCTGAAACTAGCTTGCATTTGTAAAAATACATATTATTTGAGAAAGACAACTGTAGTAATGGTTTTGATTCCCTTGTTACCATCATCATTCAAGAAGATGGCTGAGATGAACACTTTCAGCACATAATAAACTGAAATATTTTTTGCCATATGAAAACTTTACTTAAATTTGCTGTAAAATCTTCATAGTCTGACAAACAAAACATTAGAAAAAAAATTTAGCCAAACAAGGCTTATAGGGAGAGAGAGTATCAAAAGATGAAACTATAAAAAGAAAGTAGACCACACTGATGACTTACAGGGAAATCTGCAAGCATACAGCACCTTTAGGCCATCAGAAATCCACACCTCATACTAGAGAAAGTCACGTTTCTTCCATTTCCATTACTTTATTTCACAAAGTCTTTGTGACTTGATAAATCTCACCCTAGTGTCCTGCACAAACACCAAAACAGCATTTTCAATCATTGCCTGGGGTGAACTTTGTTTGAAAATATTTCCTGAGGCTTTTCAAAAGGATGTTTGCCAACAAAGCAGCTTGTAAAAACGCAGACTGAGCAAAAGAAAGATATACTGATATTATTTTCAAGATCACACAAAAGACCCCTATACACTTTAGGCAAGGAAGAGAAAATTTCCCTTTATATTTGCTGAACATTTAAAGACAGCGTTGAAAGGGTTCTAGCTGTAAGAGTGCATTCTTATTGGCAACAACATCCCATTGAGTATCTATCAACAAATCCCTTTTGGATTAGAAAGGGAATCACAGGTACTATAGTTTATTCTTCAAGGATGGCTTTCAGTATAAATAAAACTATTTTTTCTTTCCAGAGTTGAAAAACATGCTTGAACTCTGGGCTATACTGGCCTTCTAAAAGAAATAAATAAATAAATAAAAAGAAAAAATCAATTGACCTGCTTTCAATTTCATCTGAACACACAGCATTATTGATACGAAGTTTTATAAAGGAGGAAAACACCGTATAGCCATCTTCATAATTAATGCTTTTTAACCAGAAAACTATTTTGGGCATTGGAAAGTAGAGCAGAAATTATATTTGAGGAGTACTAGGAATAAGCCTTATATAACTCCTGACCTAAAGTAAACATTAAAAAAGTGATGCCTATATTAAAAAGATAACTGATCACTTCTATTTTTATAGCACCAGTGATGGAACAGAAGAATTCCATCCCTGATTAACATTTAATATACCATGCATCAAGACACTATCTGCAAAAATATAGTAAAAATCCATCCTCTGAATATTTTAATGTATTTAAAGTACTTTTATGCAGAACAACTATGAGACACTCTAAATTCCATATGTGAAATACTTTGATCAACTACGTCTCAGCTACAGTTATAAGATTACACCTCGTATAATGCTTTCTGCCATATTCCACCACGGTATTTTGTAGCACCCCACAGAAACATTCTTTTTCATCTGTCTTTTACCCAGCCTCGCTCTAAAAGTAAACTTTTCAGTTTTCAGCAATTAGCATGTTCTGGACAATTCCCAGCACTATGTGCAGGTTAATGAATAAAGATACATCATCTGCATTATTTAAAATTTAAAAACACTCAAGAGTTTGAGAATGATGGAAAATGGATAGTGAATCAGTGGGCCCCAGGTAAGGACCATCTCACTCTGTTGACAGAAAAAGCGGTGGATCATCTATAGGCTGGATTTTGAGACAACACAGAAAGAATATCAGGCATAGATACAGTCATCCCTTAATTACATATGCATCCTTAATTATCACTTTATTAAGTTAAAATGAAATAAAATTCTAAAGTTCAGGAACAGAGGACTGCATGTTTGCACAGCCAATTTAAACCTCCAGCCTCATCCGGAGATAAGAAAACAAAATGTTTTCCAGTTTTTCCACGACTGACTTTGCAACCCAAGTAATAGTTTTCAAAGTACAAGTTGTTTGGTCTGTGATCTCCTAAACTCAAAATGAAAGCTGATATTACAGAAACTCCAGGATGTGGAAGCATCCTGACCCCACAGAGCTCACCAGTCTAACTGGAACTTTTGTATTTCACTCACTAACCAAATGCAGTGAATGAAAGAGCAGCAGGCAAGGGGGCCCCTGTCTGGAACTGCATGTTATTCGCCTACTCTACCACAGTCTCCCTTCTAAAACAAAATGACAGCCTGGGATGAGGATCTTCTTCAGCTTCCCCAGCTGAATCCCAAGTGTTGTGCTGCTCGGAGCTCAGCTGCTCCCGGTGACTGGCGCACCAGGATCCCTGGCAGGCTGCCACTCAGCGCAAACCCACAAGACCTTGCTTAAAACCAGCCTACGTCGTCAGATGCCTTTTGAGCTCAGGAGCCCGAAAACCTGTGCTGCAAGGCAACCACAGAGGCTGGAACAGTTTTCAACAGAAGACTGTTCAGACCAGTCCCTAGAAGGAGATAAAAGACTATGTAAATGACTGTCATAATTATCTGGTAGACAAGCTTTGGTACTCAGGATTCGCAGGTTTTATTTTTAGTTCTGAAAGGAAGTATGCTTTTTACGGTCAATCCCAGTTGGCCTCTTTCTGCTTTCACTGCTCTCACCACCTCAGCAAGAGGAATTACAGTACTTCTCTCTTCAGCTGCTCAGCGGCTTTGCTGCAATGGTTCTGTGAAACACAGATGAACTGGTACTCACACTGTTACTTACAGATTTCTACAGGAGAGGTGGCTGCAATCAGAGGTAATTTCATAATTCATTTCATACTGATGCTTTTTACAAAACCCTGGCCTTATGTTTAATGAACTATCTGCTCAGCTCAAGCAGTGAACTCATGCACAGTATTAGGGATCTATCAGCCAGATTTGTTTTTATATAAAGAAAGTGCAAGTTCTAAAGAAATGGAATGGGCGCATTAAGGAAATCTTTCCACCTGCAGACCCTCAATACCCAGAAATCTTACTTAGATGATACAGCATTTCCCCCCGATATAATCACAAGTCTTTTTCTTTTCAAGCAACCGCACTTCATTTTTTGATTTTAAATGGTTTTCATACAGCCAGAGGTTTGTGCTAGGGCCTCCTGTCCCCTGCAGAGCAGTGATCAGTGGAGAGGCTCTGCTGTGACTCACTGTACCCTCAAATAACCTCCAGACTGTTCCGACCAGAGCTGCAGCAGAACACGGTGGCTGCTGACTCAAACAGATGCAACACGGCCTCATTCCCTCGCGGAGCACGGTGCCTTCTCTGTGCCATTAAATATGATTCATACACAGCACACTGCCAAAATCAAAAGAACAGATCAACATTAGCAGACAGTAAATTCCAAGTCTGCCCTTCTTTGAATATTACATGCAAATAACCAAGAATAATTCTGCGTATAGCAACTTGCCCTTCAACCCGGGTAAGGATGTTACAAATTTACCACCGTTAGTACAAACACACAGTCGGTTTGACCATATAAGCAACCAAAAGAAACATCAGAGATGCCTGACACCAAAGTCAGGTAAATATATGCCAGTGTTTTGCATCAGTTGCTTGTTAGTTAGCAGATGGTGGTGGAAGCACTGACATCAAAAGTCGTTAAAACCACGTCCAAAAAGCACCTTCAGATTTCATAGAATCTAACACTCATCTCTATCCCTCAGAAAAGGAGCCGGTGCCTTTGGAAGAAAGGAGGACATGTGACAGAGGAGCTTTTGAGCAATGCTGTCAGACAGCATGGCACGAAGCAGTTCCTGTCTTGACAGTCGCAGAGAGAGACAGACAGACTTGGCTAATAATCCCATCCTTTTCAACCAGACAGGATGTGGTTCTACAATAAAGAGACACTATTGACTCCATTAACCTAACAGTGCTGGAAACAAGTCATGAAAAATGTATTAATTTCCACTGCTCATTACGACCCCCTAAATAGCTGCTACAGGCTTACCTATCACTGGCAGTATTTTTCAAGAGAATACTGTAGCCCAGAGAGAGCAGCACTTCCTAACTCAATATATTTTTCTCTTCAAGAAAGAACAAATCTGTGAGTATCTGCTGATATATTTATGCATGATGAATTAAGTCCCTTCCTATGGCATAATGCAGACTCTCAAACTAGAAGAACCAATCTTGCTGTCTAGACTTTAAAGGTTTCACTAGAAAGGAGTTTAACTTTCAGTTTTCAGGGATGTAAGTTGTGGGGGGAGTGTCTGGAAAAGCAATAAATAACCAGGTCAGAAAATCTATTTTGAGATTGTTATTAATAAGGAGATCAGCAAATAATTGTGTGTGGCTATAACAATTTTCTCCAGTGATACTTCAGATCCATACCATAACCCATAATATAAATTTAGAACTCATTTTTCCACAAAAAGTCAGTCATCATCAAAGGATGATGTCCCCTGTATGACCAATACATATAGTCTTTAGCACTCCATGACTTGATAGATAGAAATATCCATTTATTTACCTATCTATCTATCTGTGTACTTCTCTTTGGACATTTTTGATCCCTTTTCCCAACTTGGCCTCCAGAAATTTAATTTGTGTTAAGTCATCATGCTGTTTTGGCATTTATCTCATTGAGCCTTTTCCTGCCTCTGTTTCTACAATTAATAAGAACTTTGCAAATTAGGACAGCCTGCACACTGTAATAAATATCAATTTACAATGGTTTTGCCACTAAAACCACATAAACTGTCAGTATTTAACCTTCGTAATGTATTTCTAAGAGTCACTTACACTCTTCAAGTAACTTATCCCCCTCCCATTCAAGTAATGATCCTTTCTCTCTCAAATTGAAGACGAATAAGAGGCTTTAACATAGCGTTCAGCGTCACAGGAGTGGGACAGGCTTTGTGGTAATACTCAAGCTCTGAGAAGTTCCAGGAAATGCTCCTCTTGGAGACTCAACTCATTGGGGATTGCACCACCAGCCTGGAATGGGATTTTGTGAGGAGTCAGCTCCCATCGTGGCATACCTGAGAGCATCACAGCACAGCCGTGACTCACGGCCAGGGAGAGTCTCTGCCAGCCTCTCCAGCTGCACAGGGACAGGGAGACAGACAGCAGAGTTGTTCAACCAGCCAGGTCCCACTTCCCTTCACTGAGGGCTCTCCAGCACCTTCCTCAGCAGCCAGCCAAAGCTGAAGGCAGACATAGAAAAGGGCTGCTTTTCAGCCACGGAGACTGCACCCTTGTCAGGTGATTGAGCACGAGCTGTCTCATCCAAATGTGCCCTTCATCACTTCAAAGAAGCATTTTCTGGAGGCAGCTGAATACTGCGTGTCCTGTGAACTGCTGTGACTGACCATGCACAGACACTACTGGAACATGGCATTCACGAAAAGGGAGCTGTGAACAGCTCAAACATCCTGTCCTCTGAGGCAAACCAAGGCTACGTAAAGGAGACTCTCTCCCGTACTCCACAGAAACCACAAAGCTCTCGTTCCACTGTCCTTGGACTGACTCACACGGAAAGCACAGCTGTAAGAGCAGCACACACCCTATTGCAGGAGGCAGGTACTAGCACCACGAAAACACAGCTGAACAGCACAAGAGGGGATGGAGGATCCAGGACAATGCATAAACACCAAATGGCTCTCAGGAATGGTAAAGGGAGTAAGAGAAAAGGAACAAACGGCACATTGATATCCTGTGTCTACATTTGTGTGCCTAGTTTTTTTTTTTTGTCTGGTGGGGGAGAGGTCCCACAAAGAGAGCACTTTGAGAAGGGAGGTATGAAACTGGAGAGAAATCTTTAAGGAGAAGAGTTCTAAGGAGCCCTGTTTTTAAGAGAAAGCTCTAGCAATCAGGAGGTGGCAGAGGACAAGGCGCCTGCACTCTGAGCCCTGGACCTGACCTCAAAGACCATGTTCTGCACACTGCCCTGGCAAACTACACTATGGGCACTGGACACAGAAGTGTGGTCCAGAGAACTTTTTATCTGTTATGGCCACAGGAAGAAACTCATCACAAGATTGTTATATACATCTGTGCATTTCCTTAGAAATCTGGTTAGCCTCATCTAAAACCACTTAAGAAGAGCTGTATGGCTGGGAATGAAAACGTTTCTCTGCATTAGGTGAAGAATCATCTCCAGTCTGGCCGAGATGATGTCCCCTACAGTCATCTGTCTACTTAAATGAATCCTTGCACAAGACCTGGCAAAATGAGGAAGAGAACGAGGGACGAAGAGGAGAATGGAGCTGGACAGTGTAACCCTTCTACATCATGTGTCTGAGGTGAGGAATTTGTAGCCATCACAGAAAAGGAGATCAGTGATTCCTCAAACCTGAATCAGATTGTGAAGAATTTGTGAAACGATAACAATGCCTGCGACCATCACCCCAGTCCCTCAGTCTTTGTTATGCAGAAGTAGTGGGGGGGTTTCCTGCTTTCAGTTCTTCTTCCCAGAGCTCTGATGAAAGCTGTACATCACTGGTAAGCTGGGATTCTGCACAAACAAACGTACATACTCCTTTCTGTAGTCACTCCTCTATTCAACACACCACCTGGAATCAAGGCAAGGGATTCTCCCCCATTCTTCCCCCCAGGAATGGCATGTATGACAGCATGAAAACATCACCACAAGGAAGCAAAAGGAAAAACCTACTGGACTTCATCCTGTTCTGATCTGCAGTCTTCTGTGGGAGCAACAATCCTCCTTCCAAAAGTAAAACGGAGACAAGTGCTACCACCAGATACTCCCTGATTCTATTTATCTCAGCAAGCAGCATCTGTGTGCTCTGGTGAAAGAGCAAAATCATTTGAACCACCTTCAGAGAAAAGAACAGGGAGAACAAAGACTCCCCCTTTTGACACCAGTGAGCTCCTACAACGGTTCTCTGGATTTGGAAGCTGACGACCTTATATTCTGGCAGTCACTTACCTGAGATAGCTGTGTTTTAGTTCATACCTCATTCTGGCTACTGGTGGGCAAAGAGTGAACCAGCAACTGCTGGACACTGAGTCTGATGTGTTAACAGATTCAGTCTGGACAAAATAAGCTGATGGTGAAACGGATGAAAAAAATCAAAGCAAGATGAAGAAACGGTAAATAGCACAAGTACACAGGATTCTTTTCCCGATTCCCCTCACACCCAAGGTTTTTTGTTCTTTGCTGATGAATTCCCAAATCCCTTTTCCCCCCTGCCAGCAGCCTCTATCCCAACACAAGTCCCTCAGACAGCTCTAGAAGCACCACCACTACTTGCACTGGTATCAAATAGCAGCAGAGAACTAAACCAGGCTCCAGTCACAGCTCAGAACCGAATAGGAGCAGTTTAGGTAGAGAACTCGACTGCTTTCACACCTCTCCTGTTACTGATGGTATCTCCTTTCAAACAGTGAGATACAACCTCCTATCTCAAAACACAGCAGCACATTCTGGAGGCAAAGGAAGAAGTGACCGAATCCTTTCTCAGCTGAGCAGCAGTCCCAGAAGAAACATGAGGAATTTCAGAACAACATATAGCCAAATTTTTGTGTGACTGCTAAAATCTTATCAAAATTGGAAATCAGACAAATTGGGGGGGGGTGGGGGAGAGGAGTCTTCTTTACTATATCTATGCCCACAGATCGTAAAAAATGACAACTGACCTCACTCACCTCCTCTCACAAAACGACTCACACGAGAATGACTTCTTGATAATAAAATGGTAATTACAGCCTTCGCGGTTGAAAGTTGAGCCTACAACTACGAACAGGCTGCAAAGCATTGCTTGCATGAATCTGGAAAAATTAATCAGATCTGTGAACTGCCCAGTTAATCTCAAAGCACAGCACTGCTGAGTCCACGTCCATGTGGTGGAAACTCTGGCCTTTCTCCACATACAGCGAGAAGATGGAATTTTTGCTAATGAATTTCACCACTTGGTCACAGTCAGGAACTACATTATTTCCCCCACTCCACAAGTGCTCCCACTTGCAAGCTCGTTCCCTCAGAGGGTGACTAATGTGCAGAACAGTTCAATGAGCAGCAAAATGTAAAGAACAAAGAGAGCACAGGTTTTTGTCTGAGTGGCAGAAGAGACAGAAATATGGTCTGGTGAACTCATCAAAGTCAATGAGGAGGGGGGAGGCTGTCGGGACATTCAGTGAAGGTGGATCAAGGCTACAGACTCTGACACGGGACACCCAAAACAAACACTGAATTAAAAAAAACCAAACAAACAACTCTATGCACAACAAATGACTTGAAGAGCAGGATAAAACCAACAGCCAAGAATTACAACTGTTGAAAACCTATAGGACTGGAAATGACTTCAGAGATGTATTTTTTTAACTTGTTATTTTCACTACTCTGATGGGAAGACTGTTTGAACACAATATTGCTTTAAAAAAACCCTCCAATCTGATCAGCCTTACTTATTACAGTTAATTTGTGGGTAGCTCATACCCACATTCTCATGCCTACCTTGGAAAGGGAAAATAAGCCTCAGTTCCTGATAAACAAAAGTTACTGTTTTTACACGCATACATGATTACCAATATTCTTTGGCTCCTCACAGTTTTGGATCATGGTTGAAAACAGAATTACAAGAGCAAAGCGAGTATCTGCTTTGGCCTAATGGCTTATTTTCTGTAAGAAATTTGATATAAACAGTTACTGGGTTTTCTCCATTTACTTTTTATAGTCAAAATGTTGTTGCTGGCCAACATAATAGTATTCAGGATTTATTGTCTTTTATAAATCTTGTAGTGACTTTCCTGTTATCTCCCATCTTCATCTCCCATTTATGAAAATAAACAGATCTTTTAGTTCATTTCAAAGACAAGCTCTAAAGGAAACTAACAAAAATCTGGATTACATTAGTCGAAAGAGTTATACTGAAACTGTACCAAGAAGGCAAACTGCAGCTAGAGTTTTAAAGTCACAATGTATATGCTAAGCTCCTGGTCAACACCAGTGAAATGTTAAAGAAAAACATTTCCCCAACAGACAATACCTAGCTATTGACTACCCTTCATAGCGTCACAGTGCCAAAAACTTCCATGACCAAGTAACAGATCTGTACTTTCTTCACACAGTTAAATTACACGGATTAAAAAACCCAACCCATCGGTGCCTCAGTGTAAACACATATACTAAAACATATGCTAAAATACCATTAATATATAAAAGAGATAGTTTAGAATCCTGTCAAACCAGAGAAAAGGGCAGTCTGTCTCCCCTGTTACCCAAAATTTGATCAAAATAACAGAAGGACGTGGTGCAGGCACAGAACAGCTTGCAGCTTTCCAGTGTTCTGGGTGGGTAAGATGTCACACACTGCATCCCCAAAAGGCACAGGATACAGGAGCAGCCAAATGACACCCAACAGCATCAACCTCCCCTGCCTGGACATGGGGAACACTTGGCCCTTCCTGCTTTCATTTGTACTTTATACGTGCATTTGTAGCATTTAAGGAGATGACATCGGTCGTTTTGTCACTTTGAGAGGAAGCTTAGGTTAGATATTAAGGGGAGGGGTAAAAGGCACAATAAAAAGTGCAGTGATTATTCCAATAAATAATCTAGGATACAATCCTACGTGTGCCAACAATGTCATTTGTATTGAAGGAACTCCAAGTACGTCTATCATTACAAGATTGTGCAATTGCAGCAGCCAAAGATGTCGAAATCTACATTCTACAGCAGTGGCAGTAATTTCAGAGCCCTCTGCCAAATCATGATTAATCACAGTTCACTGGGTATTTTGATAGTAACACAGGAAAATAGCTTGGCATAGAAAAGCCATATGATCAATTAAGAATGCCATCAAGCCCCCCAACAGCGTAACCTTCTAGTGGTGTGAATACCACAGCGCTTCTATATGCTGACTAACTGCCAAGATATGGGGTTTATACAGATAAAAAAAAGAAAAACCTAAACTGTTAATAAGAGAGCATGTGGAAAACTGTGTCAATTCTTCCTTAGGACAAGCTCATCTGAGATTATGCACTTTTAAGGAACCACGAGCTGCTGCACATTCAGACACACATCCGAGCTGTATCTGTACCTCGCCACATTTTGGGGGCGGAGGAAAAGCAGCTGGTTCTCTGTACACTGCACACACTGGTCAGGCTTATAAAAATCACCCACAATCCCTCCGCCTGCAAATCAAGTCAAACACATTCTTCTGCTACAGTCGCACCACTCAGTCCTGACTGATCAGATCCTGCTGCTGCCTGCAAACCTGATGGCACCTGGTGGATGTTCACACAGTTCCGCCTGTCTGGGGGGTGCCTGACAGAAGGCAGTTTGCTACAAGAGTTCTCATGCAATCTCAAACCTGTAACTGCTTTTCTTCCACAGGACAGTATCTTACTAGAAAGTACAGAACCATCAATAAAGCCATAAGTAGTTAATAAATAAAAGCATACAGAGGTTCTATTTTAGTTTTATGTTATTTCCAAGATGACAGCGTTCCAGAAGACTTCTCTGACTTAATGTAATTCCCCCACAATTGTCCGTAATTGCCCCAAATATTTCTCTTCCCCCCGTATGAATAAACTACACCGTGAGTCTTAGAAGATGACTTTGCCCAAATACTTATGGCTCTACTTGCCAATAAATGATCAATAGCTAATTCATTACCAGCTCTCAAACGACCTTGTAAATGTGTCTTACCCAAGGAATAAAACAGAATCGATTAGGTCTGTCCTAAGTAACCTAACAGAAGGAGATGCCTCAAAAGCCGGAGGTGACGCCCATTCTTCAGGATTAAAAGGATTAGCATCTTGCCTCAAACTTCAGGAAGGATCTGATCCCAGCAGCCTTGCAGCAGCAGTTCACACAGGTGCTGACGCCTCTCCTTGTTCACTGCAATCACGTGCAATCCACTACTGACAAGATGCCTGAAAGGAGATGTGTTTTGGTGCATCTCCAAATCATCCTCTCAGGAAGCTACAAAAGATACATACCCTGGCTTTTCTGTAGTACTTTAGGAAACCACGATGTGAAAAAGAAGTTGGTTTTAAATTTAGAAGCAGTAAAAAAGTTTAATGAATAGTTTAGAATAAAGTACTATGAGTACTAAGAGCACAGTAGTTTAGAATAGTAGAAGTACTACTGTACTAAGCAAAACAGAAACACTGGAACCAAAACCAAGGGGCTTTAGCTTGGGAGCAGAGCCTCACCAGAACACTGGTTAGACCTAATACAGCCTATCCCAGACAAATACACCAAAATACAGAGAACATTGTTCTCTACAAAACCCAATTACATTCTCAAAGGCAAAAATTAATGCAAAAAACCCCCACCTCTATAAAACTCAAACGGATTTTGACTGTATTTATATTAATATACAGCTTTATTATTATACTTTCAAAATAGCTAAATTCATCACCGATGATAAGAAGTACTATTCAGCTCATTTCAGGATTCAGCAAAATGTTTTAGAGATTCCAAAAGGCATCTGTTCAGTCAGCCCTACAAATCAGTATTTTATTCCTTTTGTGATGGTACTAATATTGTTTGTAGCAATTCAGCATATGCATTTAAAATGCCAGCAAAGCCCTTCAAATCAAATATGTAAGAATTTTTCAAAGCTATCTGAAACTAGAGCCACGAACAGAAATATAATTCTGCATCATTTATTAAAAGAAATGAGGCACTTACCCAGTGTCTTAGACTCAAAATTGATGAGAAATTTCAAATTAAAATACTTGGTCAAGAGTTTTTCAGAATGATGCATTACATGCGGGAATAGTTAACTTTTTTCTTAGACAGTTCTGTTCAAAATCTGAATGTTGAGAGGCTTCAGGCAAATTTCTAACAACTGGTTAACTAATGGACAAAATCTCTTCCATAAAGGAGTCAAAATGGAACACAACAGCAGCTAATAAAAGACCAAAAAGCTTAAAATACTTTCTTCTACCCATGACTGGTATAAACTCTATGACAGTCAGAAGAAAAAAAATAAACACTGTATCGTTAATTGTGTTAATAATTCACCCATCTGTAAATAAGAAGTCAGACTTACTCAGGGTCAGATGAGATCTGCCATGTTTCTCTAGTAAAGTATTAATTTCTGCTAAAGGGTATTATTTTCAAACAAAGATCCATTCCCTAATCAATAGGAGCCTACTTTGATTGCTTACAAAGTCAGTCTAACAAATATGGTTCTGAAAGTGTTCTGCTTCCCCAAGACTTGATGTAGCCCTAAATTTACAGTTCTTGACACTGATTCACTTTCTTGTACTAAAGATGTTTTATGTAATAGGGCTTTAAGCATGCAATGCACACTAAATAAGATACAACACCTCAAAGAATTACCAATAACCACTGATGAAGTAACCTCAGGCTTTACTGCAAGGAAGAGCAGATGAGATTGGGGAAACAGACCCAAACACAACCCAAAGTTTCACTGTATGTCCTTCCCCCATTTATGTGAACATTCCACACAGCAGATGGTAGAAAACCAGAAGTGTTCTAAAACCACAGAGATGACAAAGTGGCTTCTCAATACCCGATAAATTTAAAAAAAATTAAATGGTTTCAGTGTTGTTCCATCACTTGTTTAGGACTGACATCATCCTAACAGGACACACATTGCCAAGAGAAACACAAACATCTTCAGTTTAAGTTTTTGCTTTTCCTTTTAAGAAGTCATTGAAAGTGCCTTTGCCTTTTCTAGCCCTTGACTCAACTTCCTGATTTGGCCAGCAGCTGGAAGGATGTTAATCCAAGGGTACGAGAAAGGAAGTGGTAAAACAATATGCTCTGAGCCCTGGGCTCTGCATGTGCACAGAGAGAAGGGATTTGGAACCCACGGCAGACAACTGGATGTGGCAGGCAAATAAAACCTGTGTTAAATGAGCACAACAAACATAAGGCGTTTTACTACTTTAGAGTTTGTTTTTCAAAAAAATATACACAACAGTCACTTTGTAAAAAATGAAGTTACAGAAATGTTAGGACACTAAACAAACAAAGCACAGATTCCACCCCAGCTATTCTCCTCATCCAGGTTGAACACCTGAAGCTGAAAGGCTGCTTCTGAACTTCTTTCCTACATTCAGTTTTCTCCACAGAAGTTGATAAATTTAAAAAATAAACATACTTTTTAAATTTACATACAATTTACATACAAACATACAATTTGATGTACAAAATCACATTGTTGCTAGAAAAACTCCAGCAGTGTGTACGGTTGTTGTAGAAATTTGACTTTTCCTGTCCTCAAGAAACTGCCATATATGAAAAGAGATTGCTCATGATAAAGGTATCATGGACAGCCCATTTATAATGCTTTAGCACCTATGACAAAGAAGAAAACAAGAGACAACTTTTTTCTCCAAGTACTTGATTTAGTCTGTTTTAGTGTAATTGAGGACCTGCAACATCTGCCCTCAAAAGAAGTCTTGTTAATGGCAGCTAACTCTCAAGATCTCATTTCAAGATCTTTTTCAAACACAGAATGACAAAATAAAACAAAAAAGATATGTAATAAAACAGAAGTGATCAATACAAGTACAGGCTACATAATAGGAATAAACAGCTGCACTTCATTATCACATACACCCCTTCTTGGTTCACAAAAGCTTAGTGTGAACTAAAAGAATATTTCTGTGTAATAGAGGGGGGAGCACGAGTGTGTTTACACACCCTAGGGGACAGAGCCTCTGGATCTAACTCAAACTGAGGTGGTTTTCAGCGAAAGGACCAAAAAGGGGAGGTAGCAGCACTGTCCCTTTCAGCATCAGTTAGAGACCTTAGAAGCAACAGCTGCCTTGTTTATATGTCAGTAACAAAAATCCAGGTGGAGCTGAAGAATATGCTTTCTTAGTATCACCAAAAATGCTTCCTTCAGATTCTCAGTAGTTTGCAAAACGCAGAACTTTTACCCTAAACCAGAAAAACACAAGATCTGGCCCTGACTGCAACATTTTCACTTCATGAATTTCACCTGGGGCTCCAATGTTTCAGCTGTGGGAGAACACACTCCTTCCACATAAGGCCCTGTGTCTGCAAAATCACGTGTAACCTACTGAAGCCCTTCTTATAGAAAATGTGCTTCACATTTTGGGTGGGTTCTCCATGCTGCTGTACGATTACGCTGGATATTGAGACTTCATACAGCACATCGTGGGATTCACCATTAAGCCCAGAAGAAACTGCTGGAATTCTGGGGCAAGAGAACAAGAAACTCATAAAACTGTAATTATGCTTTCCATAACTCATCTTACTCAAGTGAGCATGAAGAGAGCAGTGCTGCAGCGCTGCACAGCTGACAAGTCATTAATGCACAGAAGCAGCAGTGGAGATTTGAACAGTGGGTGGCTTTCGAAATTAGCTGCCAAGTGGATTTGACAGGTGTAAAGCCCAGCTGCTCCTCCTGCCATCATAAGGAAAACGCTGAGCAGGAGCTTGCGGGTGGAATTCTTCTGGCACAGCTTTCCTCATTCTGGACACTGTTGGGATGGAGGACGAGTACCTTCCTGACATCCTTTCCTCACTGCACACACTCACAACAGGTATAGGTGAGGAGATAGCTTTTTTTAAATGTTTGTAATATATAGAGAAAAATATTGTATTTGTATCTCTCTATATACACACACTTATATACACATATTATAAATCTATACATTTTACAGGCAAGTCATAATTTATATAAACAGCAATGAATAGACTGTGAGTGATGAGTCTGATGGTGACACACAAAAGACACTGCAGGCATTCAAAGTCCAAGCCCTGGAAGTTGAATTTCCGAACTACTGTGCTGAAACAACCAGCTGCACCCACCAGCCTATATCCTGCTCACCACGGCAGCTCCAAAGTTGAGCTGATCTTTCTAACCCATTGAAAAAGTGAAGATGATCTCGACAGGTACATAGCAACTTGTTTTCTTCAGCAGAAGGGAAAGTTTTGTTCTGATAAATGCTACTGAAAAAAAAATATCAAATACTTATGACTTTCCAGTCAAGTCCAGAAGATCGAGCACAACTCTCGGCTTTTATACCCACAGAAGCTGTGCAGCAGGTCAACATTGACGCTGAAGTGTGAATGCAGTTTAGATACACCCACAAGAACTCCCATCTCACGGACTGGGGTACGAACAGGAGTATAACCACACAGCAAACCCACCTAGGATTCAGCAACAGTTATAAAAATCAACATTCAAGCATTTATCCTGCACTGAGCTCCCTGCAGCTCCGGCTTCAACTGCTCTGCTTCCAGCACCAAGCTTGAATATAGAAACTCAGGAAGCTTTATGTCTGTCTTTCGCAGAAAGACTCATAAATCATGGCCAGCATTTCACTGCTATCAGACTGCTGAGCAGAGGCACACTCACCTGGGAGCACTGCTCAGTTACAGCCAGAGGATGCTAAACAAGACCTAGTTTTTTAACTGGCACAATCCTTGGAGAACGAGGAGAGATGCTCTGCCAGCAGGGAAGAACCTGAAGCACAGAGACATCCAGGACGCTGTGACACGCTGAAGCAGCTTTCTCTACAGGAGCTGCCAAAATGGTAACTCCCAGGCCAGTATGATCAACATGACCTGTGCTTACTGTTATTTTAAAGTCTTGGAAATAATCTAATTTGCTTGGAATTCTGTGACTTTTATAAATGAATTTGACATAAACTATTCTTAGCACAGCACTTAACTACTAAAAATATTTCATTTATTTTATATATGGAAGCATGCTTTTACCAAACTAAATCCTTTCAAACAAAAAAGGGTCTCCATGGCTTTTAAGTGCGAGTTAAACAGGAAGAAAATTAAAAGTAAGCCTGCCATTAGCCAACACCTCAAGATAGAAAACTTTGGAACAAACAATGCAGTAGTGTAAAGTGCACAGAAAGTACCAGGACAACACAGAAAACAGCACTGCAGTGAGGCTTTCCACCCCATCACTCATTTCCAGGGTGGGAAGCCACAGGACAACACCCATATTTCACAACAGAGCATCTGGGGAGGCAGATTCCAGCTTATTGCTCTTCATTTGGGGCATGTCCTGGGAAGGTAATGGCCTCTCCTTAGAAGGCTGCAGGAAGAGCAGTGACTCTCAGTAAGCAGCAGTTCAAAAAAAGCAAGTGCCAAAGTACACAGGAGGGATGTGGTACTGCCTGAGAGGACGTTCTGTGGGAATATCACAGTAACGTGCTCTCCAGCAAAGTAATCTTTGAACCACCTCCAAGTGCTGTTTCTGCATGTTGCTGTCTTTCACAATGCAGCAAAAATCGGGTCATTTATGCTCTGCTGAGTCAGTTACTTGAATTTTCTCTTCCCCAAGCGCCAAAGTCTTCCAAGGAGCTGACAGCTTCCAAGCATTTTCTCCTCTGTTGTATATATTTCATCTTTACCCCATATTTGCAAGGTATACAAGCACAAGAATTTTGATGCAGGGGAATGGAGAAGCTGAAAAAATCCACTGTTAGTTTTTGATTGTTTTCCCTGGAAGCTATAGCACTTCCTCCCCTCAAATTTGAAATATCCTCAAAGTTTTTACTTATTTTTAGGACTCAGGAGACTGAAGCCTGAGTCTTTTCTCTGCCTTACTTTCCACACACACAGTAATCCTTTGTGAATTTATTTCTTTTTACTGCTAAGTATTTTGAGTGTCTGCTGAGGATTTAACCACAGTATCTGACATCATGCAGAGAGAGAACAGCTGCAATGAAGGGGGAACACCAGCAGTATCTACAGAAGCTCCTGACTTTGACAGGGATCAATCTGATCCATGGGACTAACATATAAAAGAGTAATTTACAAATATTAAAATTTAGATCACCCAGACAAGGAAGAAAACAAATCCTTGAGCAACTGAAAAAGTGGTAGCATATGACAGTAGAAACAGGAATAACAAGGGACCTGTTCTACTTTCCATTATCATGCCAAAAATAAAGAATTTGATTTGTCTCAGGCACCCCTGGAAGCCCTGTAGAAGCTTGTAGTTCAATCTGTGCAGTTTCTTCTTTAATCGTGACACAAATGCCAATAAATTGGCACTTTATAAGTATTTGCTTTATAATCCAGCACAATCAAGGCAGCTGAAGCAGAATGCAGTCAAGCAAAAGGATTCTGCCACTGACAGCTGGGACAGAGGGGCAGGGAGGGGGAGGAGGAAAAGGCTACATAAGGTCAGAGGACAAGTCTTATCCTCCGCGTGTCCACGAACACTCCTGCTCTTACACTTCACCCCCAAGTGCCCTGACACACAGCGAGCACACGAACATATGGGCTCACATCTCCCCAGAACAAACACACCCACTACCACCCAGAACAAACCTCATCTCGTTCTTCTGCAAGACAACCTCCTCATTAGCACGATGGTCAGACTGAAGGCCCTCAGTCCCACGTGTGCCACTGGCACTGGCCACTGCAAATCAGCTCCAGATTCTCACAATGGGAAGGAGTTAGTCATTGCCAGCGAAGATCCACTCTTTGTCCCCGGTTTTGCTATAAGCCTGGCTAAAGCCCTATATTCTTGCAGAGCCCTGGACAGTGTCCCAGGAAAGACTGTTCTCAAGCCACTGTTTTAGCAATGACTTCACTTATTCCAAGGAAGAGAGACGGACAAAAAGACACATACTCTTTTTTTAACAGAGGCTGGGGGCAGACTGAGTTGCTCCTCCAGCCTCCCTGCCTTAGGAGATATGTTCAGGAGATACCATGGCAGGAGAACCAGTCCTTGCTGTATGCCAGGCAAATCTGTTGGTTGGACAGGGTGAGTACTGCAAGGCCAATGAAGCAATGTCTTCATATTCAAGCAACAGTATGGTTTCTTCTGATTTATTATCTACGGATTCTGATTTATTATCTATGGATTCACATTGAATTCACAAGCAGCACTGGTTTGTTTACAGGTGTAACAAGAGGCAAGACATACTTCACAGAACAAGCCATACCCAGCAGAACGCAGGAAACACCCTGAGCCATCACCTTCCCAAGCATCCAGCTCTGCCCTGCCAGTACCATTCCCCACTCCTGTTTTTAGCATATTATACTGAGTCAAGCTGTTTCCTCCTTTGACATTTAACCTGCACAAGACCACTCATTTCTTACAAAAGTAAAAGGCAAAAATAAGATAATACTTTTCCTTCTCTGTTCTACAACAATCTCTTCCTTTCTTGTTGCAGAAGTTTCTCATGTGCACTCCCATTCAATGCATTTGCTTTTCCTTATCTCCAATTCCAAATCTTTCCTTTCCAGCCTCTTGTATTCTCCTAGATCCTTTACCTGAAAGTACAAACTTGTCATAATCTATCCATCCTAAACTCCTTTTAATCATAACTGCATCTTCTATTCTTTCCTTTTCAGGATGGTGGAACATGCTCCTTAAAATGCTTGTGTGAAATGTGTTTCTTTCATTTCTATCTGTAAAACTCCGATAATAAATTTTCATTTAAGCACATCATTCAAGTTTTCAAAACTCTCTTCCCAAACAAAATTATGAAGAAAAAAAAAGTCCACACCTTTCTCTGCCTCAAAGTGAACTGGCTTCTACCATAGTGTCCTCTCCTAGTTAGTCTGTCACCTTAAACTTTTTTTTCCACATTATTTTGTTATTCTCTAAAATGTCTCTAGCTGCTTCTATCCTTTATTTCTATCACTTTATTTCTAGATATTTTAACATGCAATTAGAGAGACAGTAATTAAATTCAAACTGACAGCTCACAGAAGCATTCTGTTCTGTCCACATTAAAACCTTGGCTCCCATTTGTCATGCTGCCCACACACATACTTCCATCTCCCCTCTTGGCTGCTGCAGGAATACCACCATATCCCTAAGTCTTTACACTGAATTATATCATAGGCATGATTTTATCCCTGATCTCTAACATCCTAGTGCCCAAACTATTTCTACATCAGGGAGATTAACTTACTCCCCCTAAAATACAACTATTCTTTATCCCCCTACATCACCTCAATTGCTTCAAAGTTGTTTCTGAGAAATTAAAAAACCAATTTGCCCTCATTTTTAGAGTACTGGTGATTCCCCCCAAGCCCATCACTTTGAGCTCATCATTCCCCTCTCTTTGTATTTGTGTGACATGCAAACCCACTTGCTTTCCAACCTGAGGGGATGCCTTCACTTCAACACCTTATCTGGGCTACTTTTCTTAATCCCTTGATGTGGAAAGGCACACCGCTCACTTCCACTACCTATACTGTTTAAGTTTTCAAAATCCATACTTTCATTTTTCCCTATGCTAACCCTCTGGCCAGGAAGTTTTCTCCTGCACTCACATCTGTAAATTATCTCCATTACTTAAGGTAAAACATCCATCATGAGATAAACTGAATGCAGGGGATAATCTAAACCTCTTCTGTTATTCAGTTTCTAGGCAAGGAGAAAGAGGCCGTACTTCTCATTTCCTCCCTTTCTCAGGAGGGAAAGAATGACTAAAGAGCCTAAAATCTTAAAGCACAGTTACACAAGGTCAGTGGATCCTGTGCTTGTAGGAACAGCTACATCTCAGGCATTCAGGCATTTTAAAACAGCAACATTTTTGTGACCAACTTGCATTCTAGAAGTTTTATCTATAAAGGGGAGATTCCATCCTATCACACAATGGAGTGATAAAAGCCATGGGTACTTGTGAAGTACACAGATACTAACCAGACTGATAACTGCCCCCAGAAAGCTCCACAGCAACTGCAGACCTTGAATGCCATGCAGTAAATACAGAGTACATCAAACATAAGAACTTTTCATTCACTCCACTAAAAGCAAAGATTCTGGAGAACACCAACGTAAAATATACTTAAATATTGCTTTGCTGCATTTACATTAGCATCCAAAATAAAGTGTACCAGAAACTTTACTTTGCTATGATTTCTTTTCAGTACAGTTCACGTGCATGTGGAAGCTTGAGGCATTCCCTTTAAAAACTACAGCAAGACTCAACTCTTTCAGAATGTGTGCATTATCACATCCACACTCAGAATTTCACAAAAAAAGTAAAATACTCCTATTGCTGTTTGGCAAAATAACTTTTTACCACTTTTTTTCCATGCTTTCCCATTTTTAATAAGTCTTGTGAAAAAGAAAGCAAAAAAACACCCCACAACCAAAGAAGAACACACAAACCTTCAGAGAGATCATCCACTCCACTCCACCATGGTGCTCAGTCTGGCAATAAAACCCTGAAGTTCCCTGGCAATTTGAGCACCTTTGCTGTTCCCAGGGCTTGGCGTGCTCAGAGGAGCAACTGATACAGAGCAGAATCTTGGGAGGGCTCTGTGGAAGGCATCTGCTCTAACTAGAGTTAATATCCTGAATGTGCACTTTACTGGAATGGATGACTAGAGGGTTTGACTCAGAAAACAACTGCTAGGACATCCGCAGGCAGGCCAAGTACAAATGCTGAGAACTAGTCAACTTTAACATCTGGAAACTGTGACCCAACAAGCTATTTGAGCCTCACTTCAGACTCTGTGATTTCAAGTTTTTAATTGCAAAAGCAGGAGGGAGATCTTTCGCAAATCCTCCTCTTCACGCCTATCAGCTGCCTCGAGAATGTAAACATTATAAAAGAATAAGATGGAAGAAAAAAAGTTTCTGCCTTCTGCTGGACCAGCACAAGTCTGACAAAAGTGTCTACTGGGAGAAAGGTTTGACTAAAACACTTTCACACATTAGCAAATTAAGGCAAATTAATACTTATAACTTGAGGACAGGATCAGCAGCCAGACTAGAAGTACACCTGTCCTAAACCCAAGAAGAAGTGTGAGATTAAAAGGATGTAAAAAAGCAGAGTACTTACATACCAGGTTCTAAGGTTTTAAAATACCCATCTCAATCAAGGAGAGATGGGTGGCTTCAAAGAGCAAATATGACACGACTCCCTGAAACTAAAAAGTCTTGCTCAAGGATATGCTAAGATGAAACAGAAAACCTGCCTGTACAAGCAAACATATGGATCAGCCTGTACATCCAGAAAGTTTAGCTTGCTTTGCTCCAGTACATTAGCACAGACAGACAAGCTGAGTCATGCGGGAATATTCACTGAGGAGGAGCAAAGTCCATCCTAAATCTATGGCTTTCTAGACCGGACAGCTTTATGACCTTCAGCATGACTGTTCCAACCACAGCTCCAGAAAAATAATCACACAACAGCATTTCCAGAAGTCCATCAAGTGCTCAGAGACAAGAATATGAAGGGTCTTGAAAGGAAACACAGAGACAGCAGAAGCTGGAAGGAAAAGTATCACCTAAAAATATAATCTAAATTCATTAGACCACAAGTTTCTAAAAACCCAAGACTGAAGTCACAGATATGAGGCTTAATATGAAATATATCTAAGACTGCCCTTCACAATTTTGACAAATTTGTCAGAGCCTCCTTTCACCCACCAGTCTGTGAGAAATCTTCCCCAACTCCATACGTTGCAAACGATCCAATACACTAAGTCCCCGAAATCTCAGATCTATTTGGCTCTTCTCAAGACTCTGACAGCACTACTAGTTTCTTTGGAGAAAAATGGAATTCGTGTTTATTGCTTATTAGATTATCTCATCAGATCCTGAGTATTCATCAGGTCTGTCCCAAGGCGTGCCACAAATGCACACAACCTCCCAGCAGTTATCCCACAGCTTTAATGCTTGGGCAGCAATCCAGCAAGAGGGAGATGTCACAAGCACCACCTCATAAAACAGGCAAACAATTGCCACTTACTTTGTTAATCTTTTCTCATCTTTCTGAACTCTGACCTGAATTTCAGATACCCTCAGCTCCCACAAAGAAGGTACAAGCTTAAGGGTTTATTTTTCACCTTGGTTTCAATCCTCCCAGGAGCAGTAAGATGTGTTACTGATAAGTTTATATTTGTAAGATGCTTTGACTATGTAAAGTGACATTAATTCTGTCTTGTCACTCAGACACCAGTTTTGCAGTGCTCTAAGTTGATTCAAAAAGCAAAATGAGTGACTATTATCACATCGTTCCATCCCTCCAACACAAACATGCTTTACTAGTGTTTTCTTTTTCTTACCCTCCTCCCAACTCCATGCTCACCACTTTCCACCACCACTTGAGTAACCTAGACAGCTTCCTAAGGACAGAATCAAAAAGATTAAAACCGTTTAGTAAATGCAATTGTGCAAGTATCTTACCAATGCAGGCCATTGAATTTGTTTGATCTTTGATCCCTGAGTCTGGCTTGGGTCCTTTCTTTTTGCCCAGACCAGCTGGTACTCCACCAAGAAGGTTGCAAAATCTTCATAAACTTTAACCCACTCTCGTTTTTCCCATTCAAGGTCATCAAATTCCACATATACCTGGGAAAATTTAAGAAAGGAAAGGACACACGTTATTGCATATACACAGCACGTGTACATCTACATGCACTTCTGAAAGCATATTTAATGCAAGAGTCTTTTATTATGCATTTTAACGTTATGGTTTTGAAATTCTATAACCAGTACCTGCATCAGAGAAGACGTTTTTCTTGGCAGTGTATTTGGGCTAAAGAGAGGAGAGTTACATTTGCTAAAACACTACCATTGACATGGGGTGTCTTATCCCATTAATAAAAAGTATTACATTAGGAATTTACAAGGGGTATTCAAGTAATACATACAGCTATTTACACGTCAGGAAATTTTAAGAATAATTCTCATTCTCAGCTCAAATACGTGTCGTGTAATACAAACCAACCAAAGAAATGGTTTTAAGGAGGTGGAAAAAACAAAGTCATTTGGGACAGCACCAGAAAGGACATCCTGAGCCTGCAGACCCTGCTACTGGGAGCAAGCCCAACACAGCGCCTACAGGGGCAGCTCAGTTTGACGCCACTGCTGTCCTGGAATCCCACTCAAAAAACAAACAAACAACAAAAAACCCAAACAAAACCAAACCCCAAAACAAACAAGCAAAACACCACAACCACTTTTTGTTTCCAGCCAAATTAATGTGGACCCAGTTTGCAACTATCTGATCTAATGCCACCCCTGTGCCTCCCCAACTCATTCTTAGAGAACAAACATACCTCCTCTCCCCTCAGCTGTAATCACCAAGCTAAATCCACCAAAACTTTTGTCTCCCCTTGTGGAGGGAAGAGGGAACTCAGAGCTATCCAAAAGCTGCCTACCTTACCAAACACAACTATTCTAAAACCATTACGTTTCAAAAATTACAGAATTTATTTTAAATTTAAAAAAAAAAAAAAATCAACAGAAGTTGTTCTCTTCTCCAAATTATGAGAAATTTCCTAAGAAAAACCAGCTGGCAATATACAAAGTCATCACTGCTTGTCAGTGGGGAACTGGAGAAGAAGGGAAGATGCTTTCCTACCTTCCTAAATTTCAGCTCTCTGCCACACACAAGAGAACTTCTCAAACTGGAGTTTCTTCCTCTATCTGCTTCTGAGAACTTAAAATCACTGTCACAGAAATATTCTTCTCTTTTAACTCTGGTTAATTTTAGGCCTGCAGCATACTTCCTTGTCTAGACTTTCTGCCTCACCCTTCCCAAACGTGTACTACACAGTGCTCCTTCTCATCTTGGCCTTCTCCCTTATGAGTACACGACTTAAATTTGCACCAAGCCACTTCTCACTCTTGTATCAAAATTCATCATCCCGGTTCCATAGATACTTTTAACCCATATTCCTCCCATTCCATTCCTACACACCTTCTCCCTTCCCTCTTTAAAGCATCAGATCAAGACACCTTATATCTTACTATATATCTTTTATATATATAAATCATATCTATTTATAGCTCTCTTAAATATATATAATACCTTATATATAACCCAGATCACTGGGTCAAGGTAGACCAGTTCAGTTGCCTGCAAAAGATATTGTTCCTTCTTCATTTCCCACGGGCAGAGCTTTCCCTCTGGATTCACCACACCTCAACATCTGGAATTTCTGCCACTTGCATACCACCTCTCCTCCCACATTTCAATTACCCTGGCTGATCAGTCATCTCTGCATCACCCTGTTAATCAACACAGCCACTCTTTTAACTTCTCCCTTTGCCCGTTTCACTCATCGAAACTATCAGGAAACCACTGCTAGTCTTTGTGGTGGTGTCAGAACGTGCCCCACAGTAAAAGTCTGCATATAAAATTATCCTCTCACTTCAACCATCACCTGTTATCCTCACAAAGCAAGTGGAAAACAGCAGCAAAAACTCAAAACTAAAAATTGGAAGTTCATCCCTTTCACTGAAAAGCATTTTTTAATAACTTAATTTCTATAAATTAATCTTAAAGTACACAATAAAGTTGCAGAATAATAATTTCTTTATGAAAACAAAGTTAACAGCAAACAGAATAATGCTTTAAAACACCGGCAGGAAACCACATAATATCTCAAATCATCCTCAGCAGCAGTTTCTTGTATTTGCAGCTACTTGGAACCCTTCTGGAGATACATTTATTTCTAAATTTTGGCATTTGATCAATTGTAAGACAACCTTCAGTGACAGTACAGTCGAAAATCATTCTCTAAAGTTACCTTCCTCCTGCAAACTCCACTTGATTTTTCTGGACTGGTCAAATAATTTTATTTTAGTATCTGGAAAGACACTTCCCTTGGGTAATCCATAACAAGGTGTAAGAGGTTAAGCACCAGACCTCACACAGCAGCGGATTTAAAAAAAAAAAGGAGGCACTGGGAATGAAGTGAATAAATATTTTTGAAAAACACAGATAAGTCCAAGGCAGAGTTGGCAGTTTAGAAACAGCCACACGAAAACATACTGTATCTCCTGGACACTGGCCAAAGCTTGCGGATAACTGTGACACAATCTAGTGTTTGTGTGCAAGTTCTGCACCCCACACAAACCGAAATCCGGTGCAACGGCGCTGGGAGCTCCAGCCCCGCTCTCCGCAGTCTCCTGGCACTGAATAATTAGATCTTCAAAAGGAGCAGTTCCAAGAAAAGTGGAGAATGGAGCGTGGCACGGAGCCAGTCTGCCATTGCCCAGGGCACCGTATTCCGCCTCTGGTACGATACACACACAACCTTACTTGGGAATTACTCCTGCCAGCTTCCACCACCCTCAGGTCTCCATGCCAAGACTATTAACTATCTGCCGCCTTTCCAGAGTTCATTTCGCAAAGGCAGAGGCAACACAGGCAAACGCAGAGCCCCATCATTACCCGTTCTCTGTTTTGCTAGGAAATTAATTTTTCCAAACAGTAAAGCCTCTGACGAACACAGACCTCCCCTTTCCCTACCACACGGAGACAAGCAGGATCCCAGGCAGCACAATTTATGAAAGGGAGTAATCAGGGGAGAGGATGAGGAAAGGAAGCGATCCAGCAACCGATGCCAACAAAATAAAACGTGGAGCCAAAGTTAGACCCTCTAAGGAGTGCAAAGGCTGAAAATACTTAATCTTTTTTGCTTCACTGACAGAACTCTGTACAGCAAGAAATTCTACAACGTTTGCCTCCCTAAGAATAAATGTTGATTTTGAGATTTTTCAGCCAAATTTTGGTTCCTTGCCTTGTCAGCTGTTTGTGAATAGATATTATATGTCTGTGTTCCCAGAGTGGCTGAAGCACTCTCACCACGTATGCATTCGCTTGCATAAAAAGGAGAAATTCCCACTGGGATGATATTATATTTATAATTGGCATCAATGTGCTAATTTTGTAACTCCCTGCTATTTTCCAACAGGAAGCAGCATAAGCTTTTAGCATGCTTTTCCAAGTCAAGCAAGACAACAAATTTATTTCCAATGGAATCAGCCAAACAATTGCAACAAAATATTGCTATTTCAAAGCCCAAACACAACAACCATGGTGAAATTCTCTACATGCAGCGCTGTGATCCAGAGTTTTCCAGTCACTTCTGCCCCAAATAAATAAGGCTGACCAAACAAATTCTGAAACACTTTAAAACTGTCAGGAAACCAACGATGACTTCCAGAAAATTTGGCTTAAAAATGCTGAAAAGCACAGTCCATGCTTCTTGCACTTTCTTAAAATGGTGAAATCACAACCAAAGACAGCAAGAGGGATTTTTGTTTAATAATGTTACTCCTGGCTACTAGAATCTCCTCAATCTTTCACATCAGCATTTCACAGTTGCTCTACATTAAAAAGAATTCACTAAAAAGAATTTTAAAATGCATTGGCATTGCCCATACAGCCTAAAAGCACCTGAAACAGCTGAAATAACGGCAATAGATTGGTCTTAAACTATCAAATATTTTAGCACTAAAAGACGGGGTTTATTGCCTCCATGTATTCTTAAAAAGAGCCATTTTTTACTGCAAATCGGACACGTTCATTCGCTTATACTTGTAGTCAAGAAAGTATTTAGCTTTGACAAAGAAATATTTAATGTACAGCGTATTTTTTTATCAGGAGTGAGTAGACACCCACAAAGCTAGAGTAAGTCTTTAGAAGACCTGAAAATGTTCTTGACAAAACTGGCATTCCACCATTTAAGGAAAATAATAGCTTGTCTCTAAATTGCAAGGGCCCTGCCTCTGACTCTCAAGCACTAGAAAAAAAAGGCTGTAGAATCAGATACATGTTTAACAGGAAAGAACACTGGCAGCTCCTTAAAAGATGGGACAAATTAGTACTGCGGGTTATTTTATGCTATTTCAGCACTTAAAGCAAAACATGAAATTGTTCGGTCAGATGTTCAAATCTGCACATCTGTTTTGATTATGTGTGCAAAGTAACAGGAGTTTAATGACAGAAAATCTAATATTCCATTACATGAGAAGAGAAAGTTCTGCTACTTTCAGATGGGCTGTAGAAGTCAACTCCTTTACAACTCCTCAAAGATTAAATCCTGTCTGACATACCCTACACCACCACAAAAACTTCACGGTGGAAAGCTAAAGTGTACAAAACAAAGAGATCAGTTCCTTATCTGCAGGGTAGTAAGTCTCTGCTGCTTCAGGATTCCCAACTGCCTGGAAACCTCCTCATTTCTGCGGCACAAAATGGGTCTGGGTCTGTCCAGCAGGAAAGGACCAACACTTATTTCTTCTAAACCACTGAAAGACCCCACCTAACAGCAGCCAGCTACAGCCCCTCTGAGATGCACAGACAAGTCCTCCAAAGCCCTTATTCTCATTACAGAGGGAGAAATAAAACCTGCAGCCTCGGGATCATCTGCTCACAGTTTATACGATGACAGAGAAGAGACTGTGTCCTTGCTGGACACACAGTGACAGACACACTCAAGTGAGGCCACACTTTTACTGCCAACATTGCTCAACACACTTTGTGGAAGGCAGAATAAGCAAGACAACCTGAATAAATCAGGTCCACACTCGCTGGGAGACATGTCAGATAAATGCCTTGTGCAGGAGGGAGCAGCACCAGATGTAGCCAATACGTGCTCCAATAAACACGGATTTTCCAGGTAGCTTCCCTATATCAAGCTTTAAAACATAAAAATCCGACAAACAGAGAGGCCTTGAAACAAAAACAATTATTTATTTCCAGCAAACAGTAGTCTCCAGATATCTTATGGCATAATAAACATAGAAAGGATCCACATGTACAGTTCATGGCTCATTTGCAAGCCCTACTTCCGCAGTCCCTGAAATGCTTGCTTGAACACTGACAATAAAGTAGCTTTGGCAGAAAAAATATTCAGCAAAAAATGGTTGCAAAGCTAAAGAAAAATACCAGTACTATTGCAACAGCCTGCTGCAGTCTGTAGCTTGAATTGCTAAGCAACCAGCACATCATGTAGAGCACAAAGTAGAGGTTGCAGGGAAGACAAAATAAAAAAAGCGTCCTTGGATGCCCCAATACCATCCTTATGAACAAAGAAAAACCTAAAAAAGCATAAACTATTCGACCATAGCACCAGTTAATTAAAATAGACACATTAGACAAAAACTTTCTGCTCCCTCAGGCAAAAAAAAAAAAAACCTTTCAAATTCTTGTCACCTTCACACAACATAGGAAACTTTCAATATTCCTACATTTTTTAATACTCGTTTCTAAAAACAATTGTTAAGAAGCAGACATACTATAGAAAGCCTACACATTCAATTTAAAAATAAGGGAATTTTTGTTTTTGAATCAGGCATGATTTTAGATAAGGTGAACCAAAAGCCAATTAAAAAAACTTCAGCAATTTAGATGGCAAGTTAAAAGCAGTTCGTATGTGCATATACACACATTTTTTAGTGTCACACTAAAAAGACCAACACCTGTCATGTAATAATGTTTCATTATAGCTGACTCATTTTTTAAAAAATTTAAAATTTAATACTTATTTTCAATTTAAAATGTTTTCAATTTAAAAATATACACCATTTGAAAGTGCATAATCTCTCACTTGAAGATCTGACTAAAAACTACTAAAAAATAGCTGTCACACTATTCAAGACACTAATTATTAATTGTTAAATATTAACAGCTTTCAGCCAGTTTGTAGTGTAATGGCTTGTTAATGAAGACAAAAGTCTGGCTGGCTGGCTGTCAAACACAAAGCACTACAGGAGGCTAAATTAAAGTGCCTGGGGAAAGGAATAGGTCACTTCCTATCAGAATTTGTCATTTGCTATTGTTCCTCATCCCCAAAACCTGAGTTAGCTAGAAACAGAACTTTACCTTTCTTGAGGCAGGAAATTTAAGCAAACCACGTGGCTGTATAGCCTTAGTTATCAAGGTGCGGCTGTAAAGCCACTCATGGGGAAACAGGAAACTTCAGTCCTGTGGAGACAGGCTCAACACACAAAGCTGGAGCTGAAGGAGATGACCAGGACCTGAGCAGAGAGCTACGGGTACTTGAGCTTTTGTGATGTCTCACTCCAGCTGAACCACTGCTAAAGGGATCAGTGGAAGTGCTAAGAGCACAGGGCTCTCCCTATTTCTACCAAGACAATCCCATTAGCCAGAACAGCCATCTCTGCAGGGTTCAAAGGTCTAACCCCAGACCAGACCTGAACCTACAAGTATTTATCAGCACCTATCCAGACAGAGGTTCGGTCGGGTTTAGGTGCCGGTAGGAAGAGTGATGTCCTCCCAAATCCGCAGTGCAGACCCTGACATTGTACTTTGGAAAAGCAAATCTCTCTTTGAGGGGAAACAAAAACAAGACCACACAAGAAAAACGAGGTTTTGAGATGAACTTTTGATACCTGTGCTTTGCAATCCAGACCAGGAAGAAAGACCAAGTGCCCCTCAGCTGCTCTGCACGTCCACACCACTCCCGGGACAGCAAGGCAAACAAACCAGGAGGGGGCTCACAAACAACTGTCCTTTTGTCAGAAAAAGCCAGGGATACCAAAAAGGCATCAGCAAACCTTGAGCACAGCGACAGAACACCAGAGTAAGCTGGTCAGCAGATTTTGTTTCTGCCAAAGAAGTTTTCTCAAGGCCTAGGCTCACACCAACAGCAGAAATTCCATCAGGCAACTGCACACAGTTCATTGCTTTCTTTGGTCATCTTACAGGAATTAAGAGAACTATGCAGGAATATTCCAAGAGTAATCAGGAAACCAAGAGAAAAATTCATCTACCAGAAACAGAGAGTACGTTGGAATTGTTCTGATGACAATACAGTATCTGCTCTTGTAACAAAGACTGATAACCCTCAGCAACAAGCCAATCAAACAAATCTCAGCAAGCAAATGAGAAAATAGTAGCAGTAATAATAATAATAAACTTCAGAAGTTTTAGTGAAATATTTATCTACTTCACTGATTATCTGCTAAAGTCTTTGGAAATATTTTCCAGATGTTTTTTCCTTTGTAAGAGGACTACAATATTTGAGAAGCAAAGTTAGGAGCACTGTATCAACTACTTCAAGGCTTCCTCTCTTATCAGAGAAGAACATGCTACAGGTTTAACAGTAACTTGCTGTCCTCTTCCCTCCACTTTGCATGGTATCTATAACCACACTGCAAACTGTTTCTCCAGGTCCTGCCTAAACCCCCCTCTAAACAGTAGACAAACAGTTTCTAAGTTCTTCCTAGCTTAGATGCAGAGGTTTTTCCCTTTTGCTGTTGTGTTCAGTTTTTCTTTTCTGGAAATCTTAATTCTTGAAGTCCTTTCCTTCAGTGTTGTGCTTGTATTCAGTGCCATCTCACAAGCTGGATTACGAGTTTGCTGTTTAAGAGTCGACTTCTTGTTACCATTCCAGGCTTGGAGTTTCAATCTCTTCAAGTCACCTTTCAAAACCACATCTCTATTTCCTTCACATTGTTGACACTTCTTCACACCAGAAAGTCATCAAAAAAACTCCCATATAATCTTTCTGATGCAGCTAAAACCTTGAAGACTCCTGCTAACAAAGTCTACTTCTTTCCTATGGATTAACTGCAGCTTTAGAGAAGAAAAGTAAAATCTGTACTCACAGTCTGAGGCATCAAAGAATAAACATTTCTAAGGTCTGTATGATCTTCCTTTATTTTTCCATTTGATACCAGACTGCAAGGCTACACTTTACAGAGAAGAACTGGGTCATTGCAGTTCATAGTTCACCAGGGCATAAATGTCCACAAACTGGGATCAAAGATCATTCACCTCTGAACTGAGCTATCTCCAGCTATTACTAAAAGGCCAGAGGAGATTAAGAGCAGGGGAGGTGGCCCACGGGAGCAAAACATGACACCAGGAAACATCCTGCCAAAGTTAAGCAACACTTCGGGAGCAGAAGAGAAATGTAACCATGACCTCCTGGGTTTTCAGACTGTCTAAATCCACATCTTTAATCTGCTCTTTGCCATAATGGCCACTCCTGAGTCACAGGTTATCTGAAGTTTCTGAGCAAAAAAATTACAACTCGATAAAAAAATACATAAACTGTAAAGAAATACAGCGGCACTGTAAGTAATTTAGGCAATCATCTGTTCCATTTCACAGATTTAAGGAGATGTTTTACATCAGAATGGAGACCTTAGCAATATGCACAGACAGTTTGGTCCCAACTTAGCGAAGCATTGCCTTTAGTCAATGTTTTTCGCAAGTCTTCTAAGAGTCACTTGCTTGTGTTTGGGTTTTTTATTGAAAAACAAAACCAAAATAAAAGACTCCAACTTCAGCGAGTGATACCAAGCTAGGAAGTTCTGCCCTCAATTCCTCACACAGGGCAAGTCGCAGTGTCTGTGCTTGATTACCCACGTCCACAACAAGAACACACTTGCTTCAACCCAGCGCTGCCTGCTTCGACCACAAATTCCTCGGGAACTGAGATGATGTTTACATGACACCGAGTGTCCCGGAGATCGACTGTGGGTGGGTTCTCAGGTGCCACTGAGGTGCTGCAACACAAGTCGGGCTGGATCGCAGACACACAGACAGGCAGCTCCCCTGGACAGCTGCCCAACTCTGTTGTTGCAGCTGCTGAAGCCACAGCACAGGGGAACTACTTCAAATAAACAGAGTTACTGAGGCGGAAAAGCTTCAGGAATACAGGGGTGGAAAGCACTCAAGGTTACAGAAATCACACATGATACCTACACGAAAATTCTCTCTTTCTGTTTGGCTACCGCTGTTTTACAGAAGACACTTTTCCTCTGTCATCTAACATTGCTTTTTGTCCCGCTACAAAATTTCTCAAGTATGTGAGGAAGGTCATTTAACCTTTTATATATCCTAAGTATTACCTAACTCATTTCAGTACCACAATTCTCCAAACTATAGAAAAATGTCTTTTACCTAAATGGTATGATTTTTTAAATAAAAGCTTACAGCATAGCTTTTTCTAATTAAAAGTTGTCCTAGAAGTCTCCAATGTACTACAATTCACACCAAAAAAAAAAAAGTGAAGAAAAAGCAGTATTATGCATTTTCTGCTCTGCTAGTAATTTCTTGCAAAGATCTTTTTAAGGAAGAACAATGGATCCATTGATAAGACAAACAGAACAGATCCAACAGATAACACAATCAAACCTTTAATGCTTAGGCCCAGAAGTAAAGACATAAGAACAAAACATTGGCAGTGAGTATACATCAAAAGCTGCCTAACGAACCAAATTAATAACTGTAATTACAGCATTAGCCATCTCTGGGTAACTCAGAAGTGAAACACTCAGACATTCCCTGTCACAACAGCAAGGATAATATTTTTGAATAGATGGCATTTTAAAGATGATTATGATGATAAATTAAAGAACGTCTGATTATGCACAATGCTTTTCCAGACTGTAACTATAAGGGCTGTGACTCGGATTAAAAAAAAAAAGGCCTCCCTGCACTTCAAATGCATTCTGCAGGGAAGAGAGTAAAAAAGCATTAATTCAGAACTGTACATCATTTTCTCACCATCTGTGCAAGTTTCTGGAACAAAACAAGGTTTGCTGTATGTCCAGGGCAGCTTTTAATGCTAGAAATTATATGGTAGATATGATCAATGTAGCTACTGCATTGACTCTGATATTTATAGAAGTTTATTGAATTGAACAATTAAAAGGTGAAACCTGAAACACAAACACGAGGGCTGCTACTCTTCACCTCCTCTCTTCTCCTCTTCATTTCCCCACTATCATCTTGCTGATTTAAAATTAAGATACAGTTTTTTGTTTCCCCTCATTCAACCATTGCTACACACAACAAATGCAGAACAACTTCCCCCAGATTTTTAGCACTGATCTGCATTTGCAAGTTTATGAGGAGCTTCTTGAATTCCTATAATCACTCACACTTAGATGCTAATCAGAAACTTTAAAAAAAAAAAAAAAGGAATGTAAGAAAATCATTTTTTTGTAACAAATGTTAACTCACCTACTTCAAGTTCTCTGAATCAGGAAACATCTCGAAAACAAAACAAAGAAATTCCACAAACTGCAATAGATTGTGAGATTGTGCACCTATACATAGTTACAGTTATAGAGAACACAGACAGGATTTTTTTGGGGAAAAAAATCAAATAATTAAGTAGGGCCTTCATGACCTCCACAGGTAACTGAGGCAACCACAGACTTCCCGGGGTGAACTTGCATTTGACAGTTCTCCTGTATTATGATAAATCACTGCAAGGGGAGACAGAGCCTGCTCACGTCACATTTGTTCCCATTCCCCCAGGGAACTGTTCAACTTAAGGGACACAAGTGTTCCCTTCAGGAATATGAACACCCTGTAAAATGCTATTTTTGACTGGAATCATCAGCTGCAGAACTATGAGTGGTATAAGGTAACCGAAGTTCTCACTGACAAAGAAGTGAATCTGTTTTCAAAACATATCAGGGAATGACAACTGAGGTTTCCACCTTGCTTTCCCAAATGCCTTCTGCTGTATGAACTCCTGAAAATGTGGATGTTCTAACAATCAGTCTCATTTCCTTGTTAATTGTATGTATAATACACCTTGTGCTGCAGTGAACTTACTGTGCCTCAGAAAGGAACCATTACTCATGTGAGAAACTCCACTTAGCATTCAAGACAAAAATGCAGGATGGAGAGGGCTGTCTCCTACTGTCAACAAACATTAATACTGCTATGAATTAAAGGAATATGCAATAAATACCTTTGAAAGTAACATTCTTTATTGGCTTTCTCACAACTTTTGATTCATTTATGTCACTGTGATACAAATAACCCACATATTGTAATCTGTTGAGAGTTTTAAACACAGCCAAGACCTGCAATCATGCAACTGCAGCATACTGTGAATAGATAATAGTTGCCAACATTTCAGACAAATACATATACCAGTACATTTATTCAGTGAGTGTATGAAAATTAACTGTGTGGAGAGGGGTGAGGGGGCAAAAAGCCATGTTTTTCTCCCATGGATTTTACCTCCCACGAAACCGGTAGGATCGAGATATTTTATTCCCCAGTCACTGCATGGGAAAAAGAAAAGAAAAAAAAAAAAACAACAGGAAGGATGGAATGCCACAGCTAAAACCTATTTCCTCAAGTCTCTCTCAGGACGGGAAGATCACCAGTGATGAACAAGACAAACACTTCACCCATTCAGGGAATCAGTTAAGTTTCTCCCATTTCCCACTACCTCATGTTTACAGCAGCAAACGAAGGCTGAATAAACAAGATGCAGAAATAACATTCAATGTGTTTCGTACAGGCAAGGACTGCTTTGCTAGTTTGGCTCCTAAGAAGCAATCATAACATTCCTTATATCCAAATAAAACTTAAGATGATTTGGTAAACACATTATTAGATACCGAAATGAGCTGCCAAGGAATTTTGGCACAAATTCATGGGAATTGTAAAAATAAAGAAACATACCTGACAAAGTTCCACAGCACTGGAAAAATTAAGTGTTCTTGAGCACTGAGAGCAAAGGGCAAAGATTTCCGGGCTTTCTAATATGTGTGGCTTCTCTTACCATCAAATCTCTTCCTTTCTAATGCTGATACTTAAAAAAAAAAAAAAAAAAAAAAACCAACACATTTTCACAGGATACATTTTGCCCAAGAGTCCACAATGGCAGGACTGGTTGTTAAGAATAACCCTTGCTCTCAGTACAGGCTGTTTTCTTACATGTTTTCTGCACCCAAGATGTCAATAAGAAAAAAAAAATTAAAAGCCCCACCCAATCAAAATAAAATCTTTTAAAGAAAAGCACACACACATATGCAGGATGCTAAGACAAGATCAATCCTTCTGCAATTGATTTTTAAATTTAGAACCAGAAATGGGCAATTTGGTAATTGTATCTTTTTCATATTAAACATCTAATCCTTTAAATGATTATTCTTCCCACATGCAACACACTGAAAAACAATTGCAGAGGTCTGAGGAAAGCCAGCACCTGCAGGAAAGGGTTTAATCTGGCAACTGCTGGTGTTGTTGAGTTATTCATCACATAAATCTCTTATTAAGTCCCACCTCTTTCCTGTAGTTCCAACCGTTGGAGTTTGAGAAAACAGACCTCGTTTCATGCTAAACTCCCACCACTAAGCAGCTGAATCTCCTACATTACTTAGGATACTGTTCGTGAGAGCAGACTTCACATGGAGTCATGCAACATCCTGTTCCAAGCCAAATGCTCCAGATGGGATATGTTTCACTGCTGCCTCCCCCTCCCCAGCCCATTTAAGCTTGTTCTTTTTTCTTTGAAAGCATTTATCCCAAACTGATGCTGTAACAGCATGCTAAAACTGACCTTTTAAGAAAAATACAGACAAACCAAAACTTACTTAAAATCCAAAAGTCTTTACTACAAAATGAAAAAAATCCACACCACTTAAATTACCAAAATATTTGTGTTAGCTAACAAATCAGCAAAACCATGCATACAAGGAAACAAATTACTTGATGCAGCTCTATACTGCAGGAAAAGCTGCCTTGTTTCAGGGAGTTTACTAATCATTTAAAAGCTTAACATTGTCACCCACGTTACTAATCTAATGGAAGTTCTCATCGACATAACAAGGAAAAAACTGTCTAGTCTGCTGATCACTCTGAATGCTGGCAATTTCTCAAACATCTGCTAAAGGTCAGATTTCCACTGCATGGAACCAATCAATGAAGCTACACAACACTCCCAGCGCCATTGGAAGTGCCAAACAAAGACCACTGTTTTACATAAGCAAAGAAACTCGGCCTGAAATCTTCCGAAACACTACCAGCAAAGTCCTCGCTCCCGTCCCCACACAGCACTCCCCTACCTGGCAGTGCCTGTAAAGATTTATTCTGGTTTGGCTTTTTTAGAGCAAACTCTGAGTTACTTAATGCTAGACCATTTTTCCACATTGCTAAATAGCGGGCAGCTGATACCACATACAGAGAAACACCACAGAGGGGAAAAAAACGAATGTATATCCAAACAAAAGGGGGTTTTGTTTAAATGTTAATCATTGTAAAAACAAAGTTTCAGAAAACTGAGTATTGACATATTTTGGTGCCTTTGTTTCAAACTCGGTGACTTCAACGAAACCCCACCCCTACTGAGTTCTAAAAAACAGATCTTAGAGTCGAAAAACAGCCTGAAATCATAAAATTCTGCCCTAAAACCCTTACTAAGCAACCTCAGAAATATAATCCCAATATCCTAACAGATTAGGGAATTGTTGGCTCCTGCTAAAATCAACATGCTCTATATTTCAGCAGCTTATCACGTGTCATAAAACCAGCTCTTTAGCAAGAGTCCACACAGAAGGAATAAATGATCAATTCCAATGCTGCTGAAAAGCTGAGCTTGTTCTATTTTTACACATAAAACGTTATTTTCTATAATCTGGCACTGATTTACAAGAGAAGCCTTTTGCACACAGAAGAGAAGGGCAAGTAACAAAGCAATCTGACAGAATTCGGGAATTATTTTATGTTAATTGTTTGTCACTAAGTGAACAACTTCAAGCTACAATTTTTAGGTTTATTTTATAAAGCGAGCCCCTCGGTGCTTTCAGGCTGCTCCAGACCCCCAGCCCTTGCCACAGCTGAGACAGAGCGACCAAACGGCCTCTCAACTCCTCCTGCAGAGGAGCTGCTCCCTTGGCAAATGGCAGCAGAAGTGCCGTGCCAGGAGTCAGTCCTGCCCGTGGGTCAGAGGTGCGATCCTGTGGGACAGGACACTGACACGCTGGGCACGGCACAAGGGACCAGCACTGCCCCAGCGCGACCTGGCTCGCTGCAAAGGGCTGTTCCCTGACAGAACTACAGCCTGCTCCCACAGGTACCCACTGGAAGTTTTAATGACGTGACAACAACTGGCATTATCCAAGGCACAAAAATGAAATTACTAAAATTGAATTCAAATACATCTCTCAAAGAAAAGACTCTTTGTTGGTTGGATCGGGGTTGTGTTGTTTTTTTTTTTTTTTTACTTTGAACAGCAGTAGGACTATGGGATATTTCACGGAGACAGTTATTTCTCTGCACTAGTTCCACTTATTCTTTGAAAAATGCCTTCGGCTCCTTTGAGCAACCTTTTTTCCGGAATGCTTCTTGTCTCATCTAGCTGTCAAGTGTCTGGGCTGATCTCATTTTTGTGGGACACTTAGGGGTAGAGTTTTGTCACACTTCAAAAAACAGAAGGCAGCCCTAGAAAGGCCTATCAGTATCCAGCTGTCTCCTAACCGTCAACCATTCACCCAACTCTCCACTCGAGGGAAGCCAAGAAAACGAACAAACATCTGCATGAGATGCTTCAGGGACGAGCACCACGGCCAATAAAAGTTTCTGTCGTGCTCTATGTTTCTTTCAGCAGGTCTGTACAAGTTGCCATTACAAAGGGGTTTCTGCAAATTATGTTTAGAAGCAGCGTTATTGCCTACAAGGGAATAAGTAGCAACACACATTTAAGCAGTAATTCAGTATAAGGACCATAGATCAGTGACAGCTTGCAGAATATGGGTGCTTTTATACGCAAACATTACCAGTTGCATTAACATACTTGAGTACAGACTTTATTTAAACAGATACTGTACTCAGGAAGCAGCCTGGCCAGGTGGGAATACAGAATATATATGTGTATGAACCCAAACTACTTACATTAGTTCACATCTCTGTGTGGGAGAGCATTGGTCTGGCATTCCTCTTACTTACACTTCAACAAAAGGAATGCTCAACTCTCACTACTGACGTGGAAATGTGTTACAAACAGTCAGCAGTATTTACTTTCCAGAAAGACACCAAACAAAGTTAATTTCTCCATGTTTCTGGAACGTCCACCTCCACCTTCGAGAGGATGCCAGTGTCCAGGGATTTTTTCATGCCATATTAACCTCACAAAGCAGTAAGTTAGGACAGAAAGTGCCCATAACTCCCAACAGACATAAACTGCACACGCAGAGCGCACCTACACCACCTTTACTGATTGAGTGCTCAGCTTGGACATTATCCAGCAAGTGAGGAAGAGGGACGTTGGAAGTGAGCTAGAAGATCTGTAAAGACCAGTTTTATGAGGGCAGGCCAACTGCCAAAGCATTTACTTTGAACTCCATGTTACCGTGGCTACGACAGCTTAAGCCCAGCTCAAGTACATCTGCTCTGCACTGCAGTGCACACACAGAGACTTGACAGCTTGCTCTGCTTTCCTCTAATGGGAGTCGCTCAGGCTGCTTTTAGGGAATCCACTGAGAAGCAAATGAATTAAGTAGTCGATAACAACCCTCAGTAACACACAAGGTAACCTTGTACCTCAAGCTAAAAAAAAAGCTGCCTAAATGGTGCTTCCACAGAAGCTGTATAGCGAGTGACTAACCCAAGAAAAGCACAACTAGGTCACCATTAGATATCCACTATCCTAGCTTCAATTAGTTGGGAAGGAGTTCAGTACTTAAACCTTGGATTTAAAGCTTCTAGTCATGCATAACTATGGTTATCCCCTACAGAATTACAGCACTTATTCATTCTGTACTGAATGGGGTTTTTTTAAAAAGAATTCTCAAAAGTTCACTAGTTCAAAGTACGTAAAAAGTTCTTTAAATATGTGCTACCAGAATTGCTGCCCAAATCATCTCCATACATGTATATTTGAGATTAGTACCTTACAGTTAATTTAGTGAAATGGAGAAAAATTTAAGTTTACCAGCAATTTTCTCCTATGACTGTTCAGAGAATGTAGAATAATGCTCTCCAGAGAACCTCTCCAAACAATTGCCCTTTTTCCACAACAGCTGCCATTTACATACACTCTCAGAAGGACGGATGCCATGGGCTGCCTCTCAGCAAAGAATAACTGTTACCTCGCTTTCATCCTTCCTCAAAGTCATCATCCATACCCCACAGATAGGAAGCCTCTTTCTCCCCTGGGGGCAATTGGCTTCATTCCCAGTAGCAAAAACAGAAGGCAAGTAGTGGCCATCTTTGTTCAGGCAGTTGTGGCTTCAGCCAGACTGAAAAATGAGAAGTTGCAGCACAATGGAGGGAAACGCGCTTTTAGGATCCTTCTGCTAAAAATTAATCTCAGTCCTAAACATCCCCAGACCTCCTGCATCTCAACTGGCCAACAAGATGGACACACAGAAGGAGGAAACAGATATGGATTTGAAGGGTGGGGGGGAAAGGAAACACGAAAATTCAGTTGACAAAATATCAAGAATGAAAATAAACTGCGGGTCTTGTTTCCCTGAGTCAGTGAGGCGAGGCAGCTGTAAATCTGTCTAAACCAGCTCTGCATTCTCCAATTGCTTTGTAGCTCCAAAATGCATAAAACAGCTATCACATGCCAGTCAATCTGACCCTCCGAATTGTTAGAAGTCCACTTTATTTAACACAGACTCCCTCTTCAGGGATTTTCCTTTGTACGAAGCGGGTAAGAACACTGCCTACACGGAGTGCGAGAGATGGGTCAAGCCAAAGGAATTGCCAGGAGAGAGCTACATAAAGGCTAAGGCAAGTCACTCATTTAGAATCAAAGGGAGCATTTTACTGGGGGAAGGTTGGGGGTTGGGGAAACACTGACACATGGACGACAGGACAAAGACTTACAAAACAACTTTTAGAAGTTTAAGATGTGATTAATTCTGCTTACCGTAATTAACTGCATGGTCAGGGAAATGCAGGCTTTGACAACAGGCACAGCCAATTTCGTTTGCCTCAAAATTTTCTCGTACAAATTGCTCTGTAATAGTCTGTTTAAAATACCGTTTGGAAGTTTATGGTTCTACTACTCCAGTTGTCTGGGTGATGATTACATTCTTCCCCCATCCCAAAATACCAATCACATTTTCTACCTTAACTTAGAAGTCCTTAAGATTTTGCTGCAAAGCATTAGAAGTACAAAGTGTGGCAGGTGGGATTATTCTGCTGAGTTGACAGCATTACCATTTCATGACATCCTAGAGCTTCATTTAATTACATTCATATTGTTTTGTATTCTTTGTTATTCCAGTGCAAAATGTAATTAAAGATAAAGACTGGTACAATACTCTTAACTAGAGCTGCCAAGATGCTTTTATCTCGGAGATGCCTGCAGGGCTTTTGCACTTTAGTTTCATACCTTCAAAATTTTGGGAAGCACACTAGGCAGCCAGCTAATTTAACAGGTTTTGTTTCATTAAATATTCTTGCATGTAGCACTTGCAATACTTCCTCCTCTCCCCCACTTGCAAGGATGTGAACACTCAGTTATAAGGAAGCTTAATTGAAGTATCAAAAAGAAATCAATTTAGAAAGCATAATTACACTCTGATCTGTGAGCACACACACACTTAGATTTCTAGTTAAACTGTCAGCAAAGGCAGCAGTCTGTAAAGTTAATCAAGCATGTCATAAAAAGTAACAATTAGACCAATTTACTCCTTCAGAAGACAAAAGAGTAGAATGGGAGAGAAAAAGAAACCCAAGCCAAACTCCCCAAACTCCCAAGGGAACTAAGGGAAAGTCTGTGTTGGATCCAACAGCCGGGCAGAATCCAGACAGCAGAACACATGCAACATTAACACCAACAGGTACAGCCAGAACTGCCACCATACATGTGGTGCCTCTTGTTTCACGGGAGATAAATGGGATTAGTGCAACATCATCTGCTTACACAGATCAGGAGATCAAATTATCACTCCGTACGGTTCACACGGTACAAAGGATATATTTTTACAACAGATGCACAAATGCAATAAACCCACAAAATGCAAGGAAGAGGTTTTCCCGAGGCCCAAGCTTGGAAGCGCCAGATCCCATCCTGCTCTGGCATCGTTATGTGACCAGTAATTCACAGACTCTGCAGGGCCAGTTAACAGCTCACAAGTGACAAGTCACCAGCATCTGAGAGGTTCAACACAGCTGATGTGCACTCTTAGTTACAGCTACAGTATGACCAAAAACATTCATATCTTGAAGGTATTTCCTTAGTGAGAATAACTTATGCCAGTTACACACACAATCTGTAACAGACAAAATCTCAGAATTAGAGATCTACCCCTTAACAACGCAGTGGCTGAAGGGACTCACTGGTCTCGTACCCAGACTAAAAGAGCAAACTTCAAGATGGAACAGCTACTCCTTTTACAGCTCTGCAAGTTCTTCCACTCGACAGCTTCAGCACCAGAAAATGGAGGGGAAGCACTCAAACACCTCTGAGATACCCTGTTTGTATTTCTTTTCAATTCACTGCTGTTCAGCTTGTATCTTTGAAGGACCTCACTGTTTCCAGTATGGTGACAATTCCCCTATGCTAGAAATGCAAGCATATTTAGGATTGTTTGACAGGCAGGCGAGAGTACTGCAATTACCAAATCTGACAAGAAGGCTCACTTTATTCTTACCTCCCAGAATTAGCATCTTTCCACATTTCCTTACATACCCAGGCAGCATTTAGTTAGTTCTCAGAATAGCATCCCATAAACCTACAAACTGTAATCATAGGTTTCTAATTTAATTCACCTATCAGCTGGCCTGCCAGTACCATTTCACTGAAGAAATGAGCTGGGACAAAGGAGCATCACATGGCCAGCTAAATCTGAATGTGTGGAGGGAAAGAAAGGAAAAAAAAAAAAAAACAAGTCCCAAGAATTAGCACTTCAAGCCTCTTTCTAGGGAGCTTTACAGTGAAGTTTCAAAGTCTACCTTCCCAAATAGCATTCAACACTAAATAGAAATAAAGGCATGGATGCAAATACCAAGGTGTACCACTGGCAACAGTGACGGCTACCTTGGAGGGTTTGCCTGGCTTGTGTGTGTGCATAGCTCAAGCCCAACAAGCAGTATGGACAAATTCCAAGTCATTAATTTTGACAGAAATCCAATTATATATTTACATTTTCCTTCCACAAGAGAAAGCATCAAAAATCCAACAAAAATAATACTCTATATAAGGGGGACTGTTGCTCATTTATTAACTGTTTAGTCTCTTATTTCAGTTTATTTGAAAGGTGATGTTATCACCACCTGACAGCAGAGACTTCATGACTGATGACCAGATTTCACCAGGTCTGCAATTTTGATTGACTATACCATATCCTGAAGTCTCTCATGATGTTTCAATAGTAAAACCTGAGTTTCTGCAACATTTTGGTCCACAAAGTAGAAAGAAAATTTCCCCCCTCCCCCAGAAGCAGAAAACAACTTAGTGGTTATTATGTTCCCAATATACTTCCATTGTATTACTCTGAATTCCCTGTGGAGCTGCAAAATTGAGTTTCCTGCCACAACACCCTCCAACCCCTTAGCTCCACAGCCCTGGCCCTGTAGCTGTACTCAGCCTGGACACTTGGGGATCTGACAGGATACTGTGTGGCTGAAGCACAACTGGTCTGTGACCAAATTAAATAACCTTTATACGCAAAGTGTTAATTTGGACTCCTGTCCACTTCCTAGACAGCAGTTTTCACTGAATTCTCTATGAAAAAACAGTTGTCTCTAGTTACCATAAGTTTCATGCACCACATATTTCACTGAAAATGGTCAAGGGATTCAATCATCAATGAGAGGGGGCAGAAAAACAAGACAAAAGCACAGAAATGCTTAGGCTTCCCCCCCACTGTCACAGTTTTCTTTGCATCTGTCCCAACAAAAGAAAGAAAAAAAAAACCCCCCATACCTGAAATAAAATCAGTAAGGCAAACTCTGCTGGAAAGCTCTGCCCTTGAAGGACATGGGGAGATGTGCCCACCACTGCAGTCCCCCAAAACTGCCAGTAAGAGAAGCTGGGAGAGCTGGAGGAGAAGGGGCAGGGAAAATGAACCTAAATGTTACGGAAAAGAGGATATTCTTATCATCAAGCAAGACAGATGTGCACGGCAAACTAGATTTTCAAGTACATACGTTTTCTTCTTTCCAATGAATTCTAGAAACATTTCCCATTCTCTAGTTTAATCATGCAGAGATGGAATGGTTCTTATTATAAATAGACTTGAAGCAGGAACACCAGACTATGCATTTAGACATCCAGTATCTAAGGCCTTATGCAGTCTTTACTTCCAACCACGCTACTACAAATGGAAATGCCTGTAAAAATGGAAAAGTGAAAAGACTCAGCAATGCAGTCTTAAATCCCTTCTTTCACTATATAACCATTTCTCAGGACAACATATCTACTACCTAGTAACTGCCTCCCACCTATGTTAACATTTATAGAGCAGGAAAGAACAGAGTTTCTCTGCATTCTTGACAAACTCTTGGCCAGACACCCAAACACGTCTAGAGAGCAGATCTTTAAAATCATGTTTCTGCCAACTGAAGGGAAAAAAAAAAAAACCCTTTTCTTCTCCTTGAGAGTGTGACTATGGTTCATATAATTAATCATTTTAAGGGGTATGTCTAAGCAGCAATGCACATAAAAATACACCAGAAAACCAGAATCAGAAGCTCCTGGGTGGGTGACTATTTGACAGGAAAGGCACAAACTCACTTCAGATACTCTTCTTTGAGAAGAATCAAACCACTGTAAAACATCAAAAATCTATACAAAGTCATACATATAAACAGTATTTTGAGCATCCTCCCCGAGCTGTCACAGGCTCCAGCAAGCAATAAAATTAAAATATGACCTTTCAAGAAGGCAAAAGGCCTTGTCACCCAACAGCAACAGAGATACCACAAAGAATGTGAGCAATACATCAGTGCTTGGGCAGTGTGTGGAGCTGACAGAGCTGGGGGTCAGCTGGAATCAAGAGCCCCCTGCGCTGCCCCATTGATGACGTGGTGACAGAGGCATTTCTGAAGTGATCACAGCCAGCTGTCCTGACATACTGACAAGAAAAAACTGAGCACAATAAAATAATGATTTAAACGCTTTCTCAGGGAAACAAACAAACCCAAAGTCCTACACCCAGAGTGGTTTTTCTATAGCCTTTCAGAAAAAGGAAAAACAAACAAACAAACGAACCAATTTGTAACAGCTAAAACATCAAACAGCTAGCTGCTACCAGGTCATCTTCATGTATATACACACACAAAAAACAAGTCACTTCCTTCCCCCTTCAGACACGGCATCCTAAAACATTTTGAAATGGGTTAGGATGTCATCTGGAAGAGCCAGAAACTCAGGAAATAAGGAAGAACAGCAAGCCTAGTAACAGCCCGGCAAGTCTCCTTCTGAAAAAGGAAACTTTACCTAAGAATACTGTACCTGCCCAGCAGCACTAGATACAAAAGTACTACAGTAGTTTGTTGATTTATCTGTGCAGAAAGATATTTTCATACAACTAGCAAGTCAGGACTCGCAGGGTAATTTAGCCCTTCTGTGAGACTGCCAAAAGGGCAAGCAGCAGGCATCAGATTTCTCCCAATAAATAAATAGGTCAGACAGAAACCACTGACCAACTTTCTCCCAGAGAACAAAAATACCTGTAATAGCAGTAGGTTTATGAGAAAAAAATGCAATTTATTGTTAGATGAAGCTAGCATTTTAAAGTTAGATCACCACTGCTTTAGTCTGCAAATTATGATGAGAAGTGGAAGCAAAGTCTAAAACAGACTCTCCCGATAATTTCATTTTCTTGCAGGCAAGAATCAACACGGGTAACAGCAGTTAACAGGAACAAAATATATGCCCACATGACCAGGAAAATATTCAGGAATTCTTTTCTTAAATGGAAAGTATTAAACATGCTTTGGAAAAGCTCATGCTAGAAGACAGAGTAAGCAAGTAGTAAACAGGCACAAGTTTGGTATATGAAAGGCAAGGATGGTTTCAAGTCAGTGAAACAAGTGAAATCCACTGGACTTCAATGATGTATTGCTGTAACAACATATATCCAAATGTAACTGGAAAGAACTGGATCATGCAGACATCATCAAAAAAGGACTCAATACAGCAGCACTATTTGCTTTTGAAACTGCTTGCCAACATTGAGAGGGTGAGAAATTGTGGCTCTACAAGGGGAGAGCAATAAAAATAACTACAGTTTAAGGTTCATTAGGTTTTTTAGTTCCCTACCAATACAACTTGGTGCATGTTTCTTACAGGAACTTGTGAACAAAACTGTCTACCGCATCTACTAAATAACCGCCGGGGAACAGATCATAATTCCTTGTCAAAGTGAGTTTAAACTTCTTGTATAACATAACAGAGACAGCAACAACATTATTTTACTGGAGTAAAGAGTATCATTTGCAAAAGGCTTCTTCAGGTACAGTTGTACTGAATTTACATTCTCAGATTACATTAAAAAAAAAATCACATGAAAGCGTAAGAACGATCCTGCAGTTTCAGTAAATCACTTAAATACCAAAATAAGCACTTTGTATCTGCTTCATCTCTGCCAAAACCATTTACATCCCATTATAATTACTTCAAAGTTATGCTCACGCAGTAACTACAGCTCCCGTTATTTTATAACTGGGGATCCTACTCATAACGCACGCGTGCATCCAACCCAAGCTGAGGGAGTTCTCCTCGGCAGCCTCCGTTAGGGGTCACACGAGCACTCCCCGTGTCCTCGCTCCCAGGATCAAGCGCAGGAGGGTCAAGGCAACCCACGCTGCCACGTGGGCCCCAGTGCAAATAAAACTGAGCTGCAGGAGCACAGGGCAGGATCGACAAGTACGGAACATTTCTGAGCACAATAGTTATATTAAGTAACAGCTTTTCGCTCGAGTATCCCTGCGTGTGACTCTTCCTTAGCAGCTTGGTCGTGTAGGAGATGGGAGCTGGAAATTCAGCTGAAAGATCAGAGAGCCAATTCTCACTGCATCTGTTCTCAGTGCTTCCCTCGGCACATTGTTCGGGCGGCGCACACACACGGAGGCCACATAGCCTCTCCCTCGCCACAGGGACCTCACCAAAACAATCTATGAAGACAGTCTGAGACCCAGCTGAACAACTTCCAGCATACAGTGGAGCATTTGTTGATATCATTGCTTGTTATGCCTCAATCTGTAATCCGCTTTAGTAGCGTTTGCCAAAAACTACTCCTTCTACAATCAAAAGAAACAAAACAATCCAGGCATTAAGCAAACAGATCCTGCTCCACACAAAAAAAGCATTTCAAAAAATCAGAGTGTATCACTGTGCTCCAGCCTGATGAGCAAGAGGCAGGCACTCAAGGCCAAAGAGAGGTTCTCAGACAATTTGTGAAATCTTAAGTGTGTCTGCCAAAAAATAACGCTGTAATCACAGATATCTTCCTGTACAAGGTCTGATAAACAAAACCAGTGAGGCTGTGTCAGAACTGGTGAGATTACCTGGGTATTTAACAGACGCATGAGAGAAGGAACATAACAGTTGAGCCAAGATCCACAACCAACACTGGGCTCTTCTCTGGAAAAGCAGCTGATCTACATAAGGAATTACTTATTTGAGGGGCACCAGGCCCAGCACAGACTGTTTTAGGAACCAGAGGTTCTGCCACAAAGAAGATCAGCTAACTTGTCAATCACTCCACAGCCATGAAATGTTTAAGATTTACCACCGACCATTCCCACACCTGGACTGCTTTAAACAAGGTATCTGTCTTCATGTTCATCTAACACTGACCTACTCCTTCCTCAGAACATCTCCATTTTCCACACAGAATCAGATAGAAGGATCTGCATGTTCACAACTGGTTGGATGGTTTCACAAAAGCTCATGTGAAAGTTAATACTCATTGATCAAATGACTGGCAGGCAATGAAAGAATATTTCCAAGACAAATGTCTTATCACTTTGTTGACCATTGCAAAACAAACTGTCTTACATCTACCTTTTTAAAAAAAGGCTGATGCACCAATGCAAACCTTCTAAGCAGTATCATGCAATGATATCTATTTATCACTATTAGCGGGTGGCTTGTAAGCTTAACAACAAATAGCTTTGCATTTGAAACGTGTCCTGATGGAAATCTTTCGCTCTCTGGAACCCTAAGACCACTGTAGAAAATTACAGACTGGGACAAGCAGATTTGGCCTTGTAACACTGACCTGCAGGTCTCCAGGGACAACAAATCACAAATTACTCTGTTTTCTGAATAGGGATGATTCAGGCACCTTCGTGTCAATGGATAACTACACCTACAGACTTTGCTACCAAAAGACAGCTCATAAAATTTCATGAGCTGCTTAACCACGAAGACCTGCAATGAGTAAAGCACTTGAGCCTTTAAACCATACCAAAGTCTTACCTGGTTGCGCACCCAGTAAGAATTTGTTTGAAGGAGAGTTACTGCATTATCACCGACTATCTCTCAAGGAATAACAAAGTATTGCTAATTGGAAATCTATTTTTATAATAACACCCGTATCTGCTACATCAAGAGACTGAAGCATTGCTCTGGCAATTAACTGTTACCCAGAACAATCTGCCAAAGTTTGCTATCAAGCTCCCTGTTGGTTTGACAAAGAAATCAGTGAGTGTTTCCCCAGAAAGTTTTGATAGTACAGCTTAATAATAAACTGTTCTGCCTGGAAAATACGGGGGGGTGGGAAGGTAGACAAGAGGATAAAAAATTATTGACATCCATCTGCCTATGAGATCAAACTTCTCAGGCGCTGTTGTTTTAATTTCTAATTGCCATGACTGCTAGCGAGAACTGTAGAGTACTGTAAAGAAACTCAACCCCCTTGGAAGGTAACCAATTTATGTGGTTAGCATGGTGTGATCATGTGGAAACAGAAGATAATGTGGCCCACAGATCTTTGGCAGGCTTTAAAATATCATCTTTCATCGTAAAATTACTCTATTTTAAGTGGGTGATTGAAAGGTACTAATAAGGCATTTGGGCTGATGTCTGCTGCTGTGGAGAGAACTGCAGCATTTCTAGAAGAATTGAAGAACTATTGAAAGGAGCCAAGAGTCTTTAAAAGTCCTCTATTTAAAGTTACCTACCTGGCACAGTGGCCATCTGCATACTGAGACTTCTGTCAGGACAGGGTCAAGAAACAACTTTGATTAACCAACCATTTTACTTCAGTGCTATCTCTCCTCTTACTGAGGCCACAGCAGAGAACTAATAAATAGTCTTGGATTACCAGTGAGCTTTGAGGGAACCATAAGATATCTGCTTTGGAAGCTACAGGCAGCAATCTGGTTGAAGATCTATAAAAACAAGAGGCATTTAAAGATCCTCTTCTCCTGAAAGACCATCAAGGAAAATAAAGATCTCAAGCAAGGTTTGTTCTAAGCTGAGTCACTCAGCTACACAGTCACTACTCCAGTACTGCACTAAGGCACAGCACTGCAACCTCAAAAATCAGCAGGTCTTTCCCTCCCTTTTGTTTTTGGTAACCTGTCTTCAGTGCAGCTTCTTTCCCATCTCATCCCTCTTACATCCAAGCTGCACGAATATAAATTTTCCCAGACTTTCTACTGCCACACATTCCCTCAAGTCACAAAGCCTCAGTGAGGGACCACCACCAGCCTCGCACTGCCTGACACGTAACAAAAGCACTGTTACAGCAGAGGCCAAGCCAGGAGAACAGATCACTCTTTTGCCACACATCAAAATAGGAGATATTGCGAACTGTGGTACCAATTACTACTCAAAGTAAAAAACCAGCTGCGTGTCCTGTTGCTGAATGAAGCTGGTTTAGATTAGGTCATGTCACAAGTTAATGCGCTGCAAATAACTAGGAAGTGCTCTCTTGTTGGCAATTCCAAATGCACAGTGACTGTATCACTGATGTCTGCTAACAAGGCACAGGAGAGAATCAATCCTGTTCTCTTCATCTTAGCCAGTACAAGATGCAACTTGCAATTAAGATGTCTTTTCTTCCTTGGGACAGAATTCATAACATTGAAGCTTGCTCGTATCTCTTAAAGCAAAGAAAATCATTGATTACAAAAAATTGATCATGATCATCCATGAAAACCATCAAATAGCCACTGCACCCTTTCTCCAGAACATCTTGAAGCTTCTGAAAGTCCCTCTGTTCCACTAAGCTGAAATGGACATGCTGGTGATAGGTATTTGCCTTTAAGTTAAATAGGTTTCCTGTGACTACCTGAATTCTTTGATTACTATTTCCCTTTGAGGTATCTTACTACAGAAGGCTCCCTCACCTTCTGTGTACGTACCCTTAGAAATCCACCCCTAAAATCCACGTATCCTAACACAGAGATGGAGTCCTGCTCAGCAAGAGGAACAGTCTATAAAATCTCACTGAGGGAACTGGCTAGACCTTATTATTTTTTATCTATTTTAAGTGTCTCCCAAATGTTCTGAACCACTGACAGCATTCACTATATCTTCCACAGGACACCTTAATCAAATTTGGATGATTTTTCAAATAGAGAGGCAATGAAGTTTTGCAGACATCCTGCTGCTTTCTTGGGACCCAACACTGACAGAGATCTCTCTTCTGAACAGGAAATGCCAAACCAGACACACACCATGGCCATTTCTTTCTGGTTGTTCATATAAAACTACACGAAGAAAACACCACAGTCCCAGTGTTTGCAGGAACAAACCTTCCCAACGCAAGGCACAAGGCAAGGCACTCCAGCTCTCTGCCCAAGCACTGCAGAACACACGGACAGTTCAAAGTGCCTTTATGCCTTTGTCAACAGCACAACGACACGAAGGCTCCCCATGCAACTCTGTACATGTACTGTTAGTGAACAACCTGCCAAACCTCCCACGCACAGGGTGTCTGCCACTACATGTTGCATTGCTTTTAGAGATACGAACAAAAATATTGGGGGNAGGCCTTCTCTTCCCATGTTGCTTTTGATACTTTTATTAGTAAGAAAATCTTCTGAATTGGAATCTTTTGAAAATGCAAACTGAATTTATAGAACTGTTTTTGTAACTGAAGACACAATGACTTTTTTCCATAATTGCAGGACAAGCTATGAATAGTCACTTCCAAAGTCTTATTGATGGCTCAATTATAGTTTATGTTGTCATGCATTTGGCATGACAATATCGCCCATTCACCGCTATGTGAGGAGTTCACGCCTTTCTGTCCCCAGGCCTTGAAAGAGATTGCTTAGCAGCAAGAGCAGCAGCGAAGCTGAAGAAAATTCAAACTGAAGAGATAACAGGCAGGCACAGGGGTAAAGAAAAAGAATGTCTTGGCCAAGGAGTTTTGGTGACCTTATATAACCAGCAAAAAAAAAGAAAAACGCGTGGCAAAGTAAAGCCTTTTCCGTTCCTCCAGTTCAGAGTTCTGCTGTCTTGTTTGTTTGTAAAGTACATTTAAGATTATCTTTTTTTCAGGGATGTAGCATCTCCTTAAATTATCTTTAAAACGAAATCAGATCGCTTCCACAGACTTCCTCTTGTAAGCAAAACAAGAGGTAGTCATAAATTTTGTATTTATAAGTTTGAGATATGGATTACACTGGAAATTCAGATTTCTTCCCTGAAACGGTCTCCCCATAGACTTTTCTAAGTTACACAAACGATTTCTCTTCTTCCTGCCCTTTCCTCCCCCCACCATCTCTTGAGAACCGCCCGAAGGCAAATATAATTGGAACCTTGCACTCAGCGCAGACATGCCACGAACAAGAACATAATCCAGGGTCAGCAGCAGGCTACAGCCGGCTGCGCTGCCCTGCGAGAGGAGCGGTGCGGGCATGGGAAGCGTGCCCGCAGCTCAGGGAGCTGAGACAGGCCGGCCAGCATTGTGTTCTCCAGCAGATGTGCCCGCACCATCCACAGAACGGCCCTGACGGCTCTGAAGCCATTGCAGCTATCGCCCCACTCCCGGTCAGGAGGCGAAAACATAAGGTCCTAAGGATGGAGGGGGAGGGAAGGCTGAAAGCAAGGATCTGCTTACAGACAGAGAAGAATATCATTAACTATTAATAACGAAAAGGCTGCAATGCAGACAGCCTGAAATCTGGTACAGCTTACTAAATCACAACTGCGTGAGACCATTGCACTACAGTGCACCAGTAACAGCTTCACAGCTCCCTTCCAGTGACAAATTCGTAGATTTATATGAAGACCAACACAGCACGTTTCCAGCAATACAGCACTTACGATGAGAGCTGTTTGGAAATTCAAAAGATTTCTAGTTATACACTCAGTTTAAAAGTAGGTCCTTCTGAAACAGGATGTTATATGCCAAACAATTTACAGACAATATTCAGTAAAGCAGAAGTGCAGATTTAATTCAGTCTGCAGTAACATCGAGGACGGAGATGAAATGCAAGTCATACATACCTAACCAAGTTCCCTCACTAGGAAGAAATGATGATTGCATTTCCTCTGGAAAGAGCCCTATGAAAGCCAGCCTTTTAAGCCAAGACAGCAATTCCACCTTTTTTGCACCTCACTTCAGAAAACTGGCAATGAGTAAGAAGTTCATACTATAATTAATAAGCAAGGCACAGCAGAGTATTTTACCAAGTGCCAAAAAGGGGGGCATGGGTGGGGTTTGGTTTTTTGACTGAGATTTAAGGTTTGGGGTTTTTTTTTACTTTCAGTAAATTAGTGGCTTAGGTGGAACCCTCTATTCACATCTAAGCAAAGCAATTAAGCTCATTCTACTTCTTTTCCTGTTCCCTGGAAAGGCATTTCAAAGAGTATTGATGTGCCCTTTCAGGTGCAGTCTTCCCTGGTGAAATACAAAGTCACTGCTGTTTTCCAGAAAGTAAGGACGACACAGGGCTACAGGAAAACAGGGGAGAAGGGCTGGATCACAGTAGTGCTATTGTCAGAACATAGGATAGGCAATGCCAGGCGTCTCAGAGCTGTGAGATGAGGAGAGAGATGAAAATGCTCTGGGAAAGGGAGCTGCAGCCATCGCACTGCTCCAGTGCCCCCACTGTCCTCACCACGTCCTTCCTGCAGCTGGTGCACAGCTCTGGAGTTGTGCAGCCCATGCCCCTGCTCTCACCCCACTCACAGGCTCCACAGAGCAAAAAGGAGCTCAAAGAGTCCAGCCCTAGTGCTCTCCTTTCTCAAGCAAGGTGGGTCTTGCAGTTTGGAATGGGTGTTTGCATAAAGATGGAAAAACAAGGTAAAGAACCATTAACAGAAGGTTTTTAGTGAAGTTCTTAAGTTCACAAATTATTTAGAAACTTGCTACATGGCTTCAAAGTAATACAAGAAATATTTTGAAAATATAGAAATAAGAGACATATAGAAAACTAACTGTAAGAATATCCAGAGCCACACCAAGAAATGTCAGGGTGCAAAGCAAATCAGGACAGTTCCACAACAAAAACTGCATATAGTAGGAGGGTGTTCACTTCCTAGAACACAAGTGGAAGAGGGAAGATAATAAATCTGGAGTCACAACCACATCAAAAGAACACTGCATGTGCTTAAGTGTTAACTTGCTCCTTTCTGGCATTGAATTTTGTTTGGGGATTTGAATGTAGAAACTCCCTATCTCTGGGAGTAAAAGTAAAAACCCTTGAAAAATGTAAATGTTAACAAATATATTAAAAAAGAAAACCAAACAAAAAACCCCCCACCAAATGAACCTTCTTTCTCAGGCCTAAGAAACCAGCATAGCTCACTATCATTTCTTTTCCTAGAAGCAAAACTGGCAACTTCAAAGTGTTTGGGGTAACATTATTTTTTTCCCTTGCACTTGGAGTTAAGCATGCTGGTAACATTCCCACTGAGTTCAGAACTCATCAGAAGCCCAAAGCTCAACTTTCACAGACAAAGGAGACCAAAAGACATCAATGATTTACAGCACCTTGCCATAGCAAGAGACAGTGGATACTCACTTCTTCAATGAAACTTCGGAGAACATCAGAAACTGAAAACAAAGTTATTTTATCCAACTTTTTTTTGAGACTGAAGCTAAAGCACTGCATCTGTCTCAGATATTCACATTTTTAAGAACATGCTAAAAAAAAAAAAAAAAGGAGGATTATGCAGAAGAGTGCTGAAAAGTTACTGAAATTAGGCAGGAAAATCCATTTAGTGCCGTATAATTAAATTACCAACAAAGAGAGCAAAACATGACTCTAACTTGCAAGTATTACAAGGATACAGTTCACTGAAAAACACCAGAGAGTAATAGGCTACTATGACAAAGTCATGCCTGGGGCCCCTTCAAACTTCTTTTTACCTATTTGTATTCTTTGCCTAAACCATGAGTAAATATTTCTTATCAGCATTAAAATGTCTGCACAGTCAGCAGTCCCCAAGTTTTTTATACAGACAGATAAGTATATTTTTACATAGGCAGACAGAAACTTCTGTGGTATGTGAGTCTCTTCTCCTTTGCTCTGTATGAAGGCAAAGTGTATTTGCATGACCCAAACAAATGATCTGCTGAGAAGACAGTGATAATGTTGTCTGTGCTGCCAGGATCTGAGACTTTTTCAAAAAAGCATCTTTGCATGACAAAAACCTAATGCTACACCAGACAGCTTTTCATTAGCAGGATGCTAATAAATTGATATCCCCAAGTAATTAATTACGCAGGGGGAACAGGAAGTCTCCCAGCAAACACGTACATTCCATTTTCATAAAGTTGTTCTGGCTCCTCCCGGCCTGTGAGCTCCACTTTGGGGCAGACAGTGCCAGATGAACTGAGGAATGAAGCCTCTTTCTAAAAGGCTGCAAATCTGTTCCATTAATTCTCAGCTATACTAAGCACAGTTGACTTTGAAAACCAAGCCAAGCACTAGAATTGATCATTGATGCTTTGTATCCTTCAAAAAGCTCTGTACTTTAACAAAATGTGCCACATTATTCACTGGAAAATTTAGCTAAATCTCTTTTGTATTAAAGCCTGCCTCTGACCAGCACTGGAGGATCTCAGATTTCATGAGTTTTTCAATCTGTTAATTACAAAGCTTCTGCTCAAGAACTAGACGTGAGATTCACAAAAATGTTAGGCAGAGATTTGGTATCAGGCAGCAGAGCAGTGAGGGGGCAATCACGAGACTTGAAATTCACCCTGTTGTGCTTCTCAGTAGGAAATACAATGGTGTTTTATCAACAATGATTAATCCCTAACAAAGGACAATGGATCCACTACTCGGAACCATCAAATCAAGCCTAAATGCCTTTTCTGGAAAATATGCCTCCATTAAATGCATTTTGAAAACCCAGCACGACAACATACAATACAGCTTCGTGGCCTCAATTATTCAAGAGATGATTATTACTAGATTATCTAAATGGATTACTTTTATTGCCAGGAGTCCTGAGCACTGTGGCTCAGAATTTGACTGTGCTATACACTGCACTGACAAATAAACAGCCATTTCTAACATAAGAAACCCCGATTTTCCTTTTTATGATTAGTTTCATCAATAAACCAGAACAGAATTTACCAGCAAGTGCCAGTTACACGGCATGTGCAGCTGCCCTGCATCTGCAGTGCAGCACTTCATTTGCCTAAATAAACTCAAGAGTTTTGGTACTTAACTGGCAGCAGATTTATCAGCCCAGAGTGCCACATTAGCAAAACTACCCCTGGAAGTAAGGTGGGCAAAGACCAGCTAAGAAAACATTGGACACAAGTTGGACAGAGTGATCTGTGAACACAAAAACGAGTAATAGCTGAGCATTCAGACTCACAAGTGCAACCCTCGGCTCATCCAGGTGCAGGACAACTGGTTAACCTGTGAGCAGGACTGACAGTGAATAAACCGGTTATTATTTAGCACAAGAGATCATAAACCAGTGTAAGTTTTTGGTTTTGAGAGTTCCGTTTCACAGAAAATACTAACCTGGCTTCTGTCCCAGTGCTTAGCAGCCGCATTAGCGCCAGACAATGACTTGCCAGCACATCTAATGCCACCACACTAAACACATTCTGCAACACAGACATCAAAATCCTGGGATCTTGCACCTGCACTTTCCAGAACGTGGCATTCCTCATCCAACGCACTACGTGCCTAATGGACACTCAGCAGCCGCAGTAATGGTAGAGCTCATTAAACAGACGTTTACAGAGGACAGAAATATCCAGCTACCAGAGCAGGACTCAGAAAATAACAATCTCTGCTCTCTCTGCCCTGATCCACAAGAGAAGCCTACAAAGCATTCCAAAAATAATGAGTCTAGAAACAAACTTCACCGAACACCAAAAATCATAAACTCAGTAAAAAAGCCACAAACCCAGTAATTTTACTCCCCTCTTCATGTTCCAAACAAATTACCTTTTTTTTTTTTTTTATTCCCTGGAAAATAAACTTAATTTAGCGCTTCTTTCACTCCCCCTTTCCCTCATGCCCCTTGCTTCCATTTCAAAGACTCAGATGCTGAAAAGCACGTCTAGATTTTACCCACCACCTACACCAAAACATTTAATATTGGCTTCTTTACCTTTGACACTTGGTTTGCCTACACTCTACCAGTAATGCCCATCTTTCAAGGGCTCTCATCTTTTCTTAAGACGTTTGCTGAAGGTTCATGAAGGCTCTACCTTACCAAGGTGGACTCCCTTCCATTACAGCAGTATAAGGCACAAAAACAACCAACTGAAGAAAAGTAGAAGCTGGGTTTAGAGAACTCACTTTTGCTCTCACTCAGAGTTCAGCACATCAACCTCCAGGGACCCAGATGCTGCAACAGAACTTACCCATCCACGCAATGGAGCTCCTCTTTGGCAAAGCCCTGATAAACACCAGAAGGACTGTTCACCACCTACTGGGTCTGCCTTGTTTACTGACTGGTACTTCAGATAGTCTTTCTCTGAACCTGGAACCAAACTGATTTCCTTTATTTAAGCACAAAGACAGAAAGATTGAGAAGTCTAGAGAATTTCTATTTTAACATCTTGTGGTAATACTTAAGGCTATCTCGATTTTAATCAGGCACACCCATTTTCAAGACTCCTACATCTCAGTCCGAATCCTTGAATTATTACAACCCACACTTGTGAGTGGGAGCTGAAAATGTGAAAAAACCAAAAAATTTTAAAAAATCTTCTTTCACAACAGCAGTCCTGTAGGCTTAATTAAAAACAAAGAAGCCAAAAAAAGCAAAGGGAAAAAAAAAAAAACCAAGAGATGACAGAGTCACTGGCTTAACAGCACTCAAATTCTTTGCCAAGACACAAAATTCTTTCTGTTCTTGCCTATTTTCCCTAGACACCTCCACCTCCTCTTTCCCATTAAACTAAACCAAATATGTTCACACAGCTAACCGTTCCAATAACTTGGTCAATATAAAATATTCATAGTAGCTCCAAATCTATCAAATTAGGATGATTATTCCCTCCCAATTCAAGAGGCATAAAACCTCAGAGGACTGCAAGCACACCGATGCTGCTTCTTCCTCTAAGGTTGTCCTCTCACGGGAGAATTAAGAACTTAATCATGAGGGCAGTTAATGACAGCACAGTCCAGATTTGACCATGTTTTACCACTTTCACAGGTTGGAGATGTTAAAACAAGAAGGTGTCACAAACCCTACTTAACACCTAAAATTTTGTTAGGCAAAACTGAATGAATACAAATCAGAACATATGGAGCACTTCTTCTGTCTTTCATGATGCAACCCACAGAAGTGATTAGCTTGGCTTCTGACCAATTTGACATCTTGACAAATCAGTCAGTTCCTCACAGAAAAAGGATCTCAACTATTACATGTTTAGGCAAACCAGGTTAATTTGATTATTACTCAACTCCTCTGTCACTCCCAATTATTCAAACCTCCACAATAAAGTGAAAACCAAGGGGCCTTTGCCACATCTATAAAAAAACACAACCAGCATCACAAATGATATATGAAACAGCCTGCTGGAAATTCAAGTTACAACCAACCCCTGTCATCAAGATGTCAATGATGGTGGGCCTACTAAATCACCAGAAAAACATTCAAATAAAGTGATTCCAAAGCCCTGAGGATTAAAAAGCTATTCTTAGCATTCAAACTTTGAGATCAATGCTCCCTTAAACTTTCAGTAGAAATACCTGGTTCCACTTACCACTTCATTCCCTAGACCACAAATTATCTGCACACGGTTCAAAAGTCACTAGTTTAATCCATTTCAAAAATTATTTCCTGAGTTTCATACCACAGAAACAAGATGTGTGATGGAAATGAAAAATACATTCTCTGTGCTGGGGCGGGGAGGGGAAGGGAATCCAGAATGTACTTAGAACAGGAGTTGAATCAGACTGCTTAGCACAACCCTACGGTTAGGGTCACAAAAACCATTAAAACTCACTAAATGACACTAACATGCAGTTTGCACCCTCAAGCATAATGTGTTTAAGACAGAACTTTAAGTGTTCATCCCAATACTATTTGTTTCTATCAGCTCCTCCAAGTCCATACCCTCAAACCTATATTTAAGCTATTTCTTCAGTTGTTACATCACTTTTCGCTGTGTGAACTTCACAGGACTCTGCTCACACACAGCCTCTCACAATGCCTCTACACAGTAATTGTTCAACTACATCACAGTGACAACAGCTGCCTTTCCTACATCATTTTGCCTCCTTTCTCTACGAACATCTGGGATTTTGGTTTCAAAGTCTTCAGATTCAGCTACAAAATGCCAAGTCCTCCTTCTGATCCACAGTTATGACCTGTCACTGGTTACTTAAAAAAAAGAAAAAAAAAAAAAATCCGTTTCAGCCTGCCACCTTTGGGTTTCATCCCTGGCTGCCCCTCATGTTTGGCAGACATAACCAAGGAACACCAGTAGAGCCACATCTCAAAAACCTCTCCTACCTCTCCTCTGTCACAAGAGTTCCCAAAGGTTTGGCTGCTGTACACAAACAGCACATCATCACAACCTCGTTTCAGCTCCTTGTCCTCCCAGATTTCCCAAACCCTGCGGCAGTGACAAGGTTAGCTCCATGTCTGCACAGCACCTCCCACAGCGAGGCCTTGCTCAGAGAGGGTTCTTCAACTAAACAGAGCTGCGTGGACACAGGAACTGGGATCTCAGCAGCTCCAGACCTGGCACAAGTTTATCATGCAATTCACAGTCTATTTACCCCACAACATCCCAGTCTTACCTTCAGACAAACCAAATCACATACACACAAGTCCATTTTTGAAGTTAACTGCCCCACAATCCTTCAGGTCATCTGCAGCAAAAATACACCACTACTAAATCAATTTATTACCTACAGGACCAGAGCCAAAGACCTGTGTAACCATCTAATGGTACCAGAAACAGCCTTTACATCCTTTTTTTTTAAATGAGAAATCAACAGTTTCAGTAGGTTTGATGCTCACATTAAAAATGAAAGTTATTAGTTAGCTAACTGTATCTTTATTTCCTGAGGGAAGGGAGGTTTACTGGAAGCCTTCCAACTGTGAGGCCAGGACAAGATGATTATGAGAACCCTGAAGCACTGTGACCATAGAAAGATACAATAAAGAGAAATTAAAATATAGCCCCATCAGTGGGATAGGCAGGGGACAGGAAATGCTAAACAATACTTAGTTGACATGAGATTGAGTGCTTTGCACAGGATGAGAGGAGATTGAAAGCAGTGTCAATAATTTTGACTCATGCATCCAGAGAGAACAGTCCAATCTTCTGCTATTTATACTGACCTGACAGCAAGACACCTTCCTCCTGCGTAACACTTATCATTGCTGATTTTCTCATGCTGGCTACCTTGGTGGTGTGATATTTCTAAAATTAGAAGGTCAGAAAAAACACAGAATGCAGCAAGGTGCAGGGGCATATTATTTTACAGCACCCGTTTCACAGCACCTCAACAACGCTTTTTAGTTGGAATGACTGTGATATTAAGTGCTCTGTGAAAATGTGTAAAGATTTCTTTGCAAATTACTTCTATACATTACAACCTGTAGAAAAATTTTTATTGTGTTCTTTTCCCCAGGTGTGCACTTCCCATAATGCACACATATTCAAAGTGTTGCAAGTTGGGGCCAATGTCACAGCCTTCAAACTGTTAACCCATCTGGCATGACTGCTACAACTGGACTTCATTTTCTTCTAGATTGCTAGTAAAATCTTTCACTAGAATATCTGAGTAAGTACTTTCCATTTTAAATAACGTTAATAAAGTGTTGGGAAACAGAAGGACTATACAGAAGCTACCAATAGAGAAACAGAAAAACACTTCAAAGCACAACTGAACAGCCCATCCTGCCCCAGTCCATCGTTAGTGCTCCCCAGAACACCCTTCACCACCACTACAAGAGCTGTACAGCACAGAACCCACAACCTCAGCCCTCCTCTGCCCACCACCAACGCCAGTAACACAGAGCAGAGCTGAGTCCTGCACACTGCACTGCCCAAGTACTGCAGCAGCAGTTTTCAAGTGCCATGGCAAAGCAGATATATCAATTTTCTTATGAAATACCTCTAGATTTTATCACCATAAACACTAATACCAGTAGGCAATCTCTCATTACCACAAAATTGTTTTTATTACTTTCTACTACTGTTTCTATGCATATATGGATACTAATTTTTAAGGATGCTTTCCAGTTAAGACTTCCCTGTTAACTTTCAGCTACTACTGGAAGTTTCTGCCCACACATGAATTTCCTATGAGGTTTGCAAAACAAGTGCCTTACAAATCCATACACGTTACTGATGGGGAGCTGGCTGCAGTTCCAGACTTCGTGCTGCCACTGCCCAGGCTGACAGGTCCAATAAAGAAAGGTGTGGGATATGGGCAAAGCCAACACTGAGGCAATGAAGAAAACACCCGGCATTAATTAAAAGTAGATTTCAGTAACACATTCACATATTTAAGTTAGACATCACTGTCTTCTAAGGTCCAAAGGGAAAAAACCCACCAACTCCTCCACACTGAAGGAGAGGGTTAATTCTGTAGCCTCACTGGTTCAGACACTAAGATCACACTGTAGAGAGATTGAATAGCCTGAGGGTGGATAAAGCTGCAGAAAGAGTTTGCATTTTACTAGACATCTGATAAACTAATCCCCTTCAAGGCTACCTGCCTGTTTAAGCTCTCATAACTAACAGAATTCAACAGCAGCCTTAGTTAAAAATCAGCTGAGAGGGCAGCCAACCGAGCAGCACAAATTCAGAGCCAATGGGAGAGCATCAGCACAGATGAGAACCAACTTTCCAGCTCCCAGAATTATGCTGCTGTGTTATTCTCCATGGAACTCAGACTGCCAGTCTACAGTTATCTATCCCAAGTACCTTGCAATTAAGCAGGGTCTGTGCTCAGGCTCTCCATCCTATAACATGCAGTCCCAAGGAAGAGCAGCACATGCCTGCTATGCTACAAATGAGTCTCCCTCACAGTGAAGATCTGACAAGTAGATATAGCTAACTCCTGGGAAGAGAAGGAAACAAAGCAATTAAGAAGAGCCACAAAAAAACCCCAAACAAACAAACACACACACCAAAAAAAAAAAAAGCTCAGTTCTACAACTAACCTGAACAATGCCAAACTGACAGCCTTAGGAACAAGAACTGCACGTGGCCCAAGCTCTGATTAATTTAACAGCAATACCAGCTTCATCTCTGTGCTCTGACTTCAAATAATCAATGTTTGTCAGATTTTGTTCTTCTGAGTTTACCCTGGCTTTGAGTAAAACTATCAATTCAGGTACTGAACTTGAACATTTAGACTTCTTTTGTTTAGAAATTTCTTTTTATTTCCTTGTGTAAGAGACTGGACGCAGTGGAGCCAGAGGCCTTCCAGGAGGGGATGCTGGCTTTTGTGCAGAAAAAAGCCCTCCTTTTGTCAATTTACACCAAACTATCTGTGGGTTTCTACACTCAAACCCATCACAGTCTTCTCTTCTTTCCTTGCCTCCACTGGCGATTCATTTTTCTGGACGTGCGCACCCAATCTTGTCATAAGAAAAACTGATTAAAGAAAGATCAAGGACTGATCAAAAGGATTTCAGGGGGAAAAAAAAATAGGAAAAAAAAAGTTGTTTTCCATTCTTTCCTGCCTCTAAATACTAGCCAACTCAGTCCTAAGATTCCCAAGGGCCATTCCGCATGTCCTTACATTGTCCTCCTCTTACCTGAAGACATACTTTTAAAGCACAGGCCAAGACCAAAACCAGACTTGTATAAGAAAGGAAGGAAAAAGACAAAGAACTAATTGCTGATTCCCACTGAAGCACTAAATGCTTTCAAATATACCAGTAAACATTCCTGAACTCAAGTCCCAGGTACCTAGAAATGGGGAGCTACCATAACATAACACATCTTAGAAAAATATGTGCTTTTACCTCAGCCAAAGGACCCAAGAACCCCCTGGAAATATGTCTTAAATGGGGGAAGTTTGTACCAGCCGAAGAGCCCCATTAAGATCTGCCATTATTTTAGCAGAAGAGTGACACATGGGCAAACTTAGTTCCAAATGTGATAAACAGAATACAAGTAAGCAGTGATCAACTTTGCCATGCTATTGAGACAGGAGCCATGCCCAAACACATTTAAAAGCTAAAATTAAAACAAAAAATTAACATCAGGTAACAGAAAAATCTATTCATTGTCAAAATAATTGACAGAGGGAAATATATGATAAGGTGTACACAGAGATCTCATGTTACCTAGGAAAGACACTATTACAGAACTCTAAAATAAAGTTTAATAGTGCCAGAAGCCATGTTTCTAAGAGTCAATAGAAAGCCAGATCTTTAAGAAAGGATCGTTAAGGTTTTTATATTTTGAATTTAGAGTACTATATTCAGTTTCAAAATCAACCACCTGGCAGAATTAGAAAGTTAGTAAATTAATCATTTATTAAACAAAATTTTTCATATATATATATAGTCTTAGGCCTGATTCACTAAATTGAAATCTTGTAAAAGGCTATAGGTAACAAAATATTACTTTAGACTACAAATTTCTGAAGGAAAAAAAATGCTTCAAAGTAACAAAGCACTTGAAACATTTTCTGTTTAAAAAAAAAACAAATTGAAATTTCTTTAAATGAGTCAAAATTTATTGTCTTTTAACAGATGATGCACAAGGAATAAGTACCCCATTACAGAGAAAAGCTACCGATTAAACTGAGAAGTGGTCATGACATTATCTAAAAATATTCCCATATCACATTCTGACCTATATACAAATATTAAAATATGACAGTATACAGGAGAACCAGGTGTATTTAGAACAGCACACCTGGATTAACAGTTAGCAGGCCAGAAATATTTAGTTACCACCTCCACCCCTTCTTTTTATTTAAACGTTTACTCACTGCTTAACTGTTATTAAATAGATCAGCACCAAGGTTTGACCAAGATCTGGGTTTACTAAACATAAATGCACCTGCAATAGACAATTTTGTTACCATACCTGAAAAAAATCAACCATATACTCCAGTGGAGAAATAAATTTTTACAATTTAAAACTCATTCATAATGTTACTTTATTTCCTGAAAATAAATAAATTTAAAACTGAACTTGACAGTATTAAATTAAATCTGTTCAGAACAACCTGCAGAAAGGAAATACTGTGAAGATACACATCTTGGTGCAGATAGCCATTTAAGATATGCAGTGAACTGCACAGTCTGTGGAATAATCTAGTTCAAACAGGCATTTATTTGGACAGGGTTAGTAGGGACTGACAGACAGAACAGATACCTCCTGTCTCCTGGGTTAAGAAACAGTAAAGGAAAATTGCCACATTTATAAGCTCCAGAGAGGAGTAGGGAGCAGCAGAGCAGAGCTAATAAAATCATGAGTGGCACACAAAAGGCAGGGACCAAAGCGTGTCTGAAACAACAGAAGGCAATCCTGAGTAGGAAGCACAGTCAAAGCCTGACCCTTCTTTGTCACAGGATATTGAAAAGTTCACAGAGATTCAAAAAGATTTCCTACTAATTCATTTAGAAAAAAAAAAACAGGAAGGGCTACAAAACCCAAAGACCTCTGCTGGATGAAGTCCTGAGCTCCAAATCTCAGCAAAAAAGCACTGAGGAGGCGCAGACATGTCCCAGAATTGTAGAGATATGACAGCCAAGCATGACAACAACAGCTCCGAAGACCACAGTACCTCATTCCATTCAGTCTTCAACTACATCAGCTTCTGCAGTTTTGACTGAAATGCTGATAACTAGACCACTGTTGGCTCCTATCTCTTTATATCTCACCACGAGTCCACAGCCCAAAGCCCATCAACCCTCCTCTACAAACTGCTCACACCAGGTCTTGGGTGCACACGTTTTCTCCTGTCTTTGATGCAGACCAAGGCTGAAAAAAACTACAGGTTAATGAAAAACTCCAGTCAAGTCAAGTTCACTCCAGTGAAGTCTTAACTTCACTCCTATTTCCTGGCACTCTTTCTCCAGGATTTTCTATACTAACTGAACAGCAGATCACATATTTCCTATGACTACCCCAACAAGTCTTTTTGTCTGCTTGACTTTGGCTTTTGGGTTGTTTTGTTTGTTTTTGAAAGGCAGCAAATTTACATTCTGTAAATTACATTCTTCTGGACTTTCGGGTTGTTTTGTTTGTTTTTGAAAGGTAGTGAATTTACATTCTGTGAATTACATTTACATTTCAGGAAAGGAGAGAAGCCAAGAACAGCAAAAAATAAGGAAACAAGCTGAAGGGATATTTTGAAATGACCCATCCTCACCAACGCTCCTCCAAAATACAGCTTTCCAGCCCTTCCTCACCAGACATGCAGGACCTAAGAGATTTGACTTGGGCCACCTGGCAATGACTCAGCAAGTGCTCTCTCTTTCACAGAGGAATCATAATTCAGATTTTAAACCATCATTTGATTGAAGAGCTCTGTTCCCTTAGCAAAAAAAGTAAAACCATGGTAAGCCAACCCAAATAATAAGTCAGTGGTGTCTACTTGAGTCCCCTGCAGTGCAGTCATTTGATCATCAATCATTCAATCATCAGCTCCGTGGCTGTTCAGAACACTCAAAAAGATCTTCATACAGATGCAGTGTTACATGCAGCACTTTACTGAGTCATCAGAGGTGTATGCATTTTAACATACAGATGCTTAAGTTTCCCTCAAAGTGGTAATTAACTCCACATCTATTCTTCCAAAACTTGCCTTTCCAAACAAGTATAGATGGCATCACCAGACATCAGATGGTCAAGTTATGGGCTATTCTGAACATGTATTTCTTTATTCAACCGAAAGAAGAAATTATAGTAAGTGAATAAATACATTAACTCAACTACTATACAAGATCCTTGCATTACAGGTGAACACATTTACCAGTTACAATGAACACAACCCTCAAAGGTATTTTAGCCAGTTTTCAACTACTTCATCCAGGCCATGGTCCGGAGACATTTCTCCTGGAAACAGTGCCAGTTTAAGCTGCTCCCATCCTCAGCCATTTGTCTGGGATTGATCCCACACCACCTCCTCAGCCTCAGTACAACTGCCTGGAGTGCCATATGGTGAATGGATCAGGAAACTGCTCAGGGTTAAAAAAAAATTAAGCCAGCAGTGCCACCAAGAGAAATGTCTGTGGAACCACAGTCTCCAAAACTTCTAAAAACGTTGCCACTGGAGGGTCAAGCTAAAAGCTTTGACACTTACCCTGCATCTTTTGTGCCAGTGAAGCTCTGAACAGGGTACACGAATTAGCTCAAAGCCAGCTGCCGTATGTACAGGGAGGCAACTTCCCAGGAGCAGATCAAGTTGCTCCATTCCACTTAATTCTGAAAAGTAGCAACAGCTGCTACAAGTAAAATAAAAATATTTTAAAGAAAATTACTAGAAAGCAAAAGCCAGCAAAATCCCTGAGGCTCCTCTGGTTCCCCTGCTCTCATTCTGTCTTACAACATAAAAGTTAGTTGATGTTATACCCGTGTACCACTAACAATAGTAACTTTCTGGGGGAATCAATACAATGAAGCGACACAGCATCGGTTTAGCTTGGAATTCTCCACCGTTTTCCAAGAACAAGCTGGGTCCAAGCAGAGCAGGCCTCAGTCCCTACCCAGCAGGGCGAGGAGGGCAAAGACCCCTGCAGGAACACTGAGCGTGGATGCCCCAAGCACAGCAGTGGGCGAGAAGAGCACATCACAGGGGCATCTCCTCCCAGACAAACACCTCGCTGCCAACTCCAGGTGAACTTCTCAGACCATCAGTACTTCTGTTCAGCACAAGCAGCAGCAGTTTACTGAGTCCAACTGAAAGGGAAAGTCAAGCCTGATCCCAGCAGAGATTCAAGATCACTGAGGAGCTAAGCATCTCTGCAATTCACTGATGGTAGGATTAGAAGAAGGCTTAGCTTTATTTTTGGACAAATTTTTAGAAGTACCACTTTTACAATTCACTCAATTTGAGGTTAAATAACAGTTCTGCTGCTCTGAAGCAGGTTTAGAGATCCCAGTACGTGTATAGCAAGAATAGCTTCTTGTAATACAGTTACTCATTCTTTACAACTCTTTATGATGGCTATGCCATGTCTTTTTGAGACAGCTCCAAAGATTCACACAGAGTTCTGGAAAAAGACAAGTCTGAGGTAATGCAAATGTGGAATAATACATTATTTGTATGCATAGCATATAAAAGGCAAAAGCAAATGCTTTTTTGATTAAGAAAATATCTGATAAATCTTTATTAGAGACTCTTGAAAGATTTAAGTACAGCACCAAACCTTCCTTTTTTCAGATTTTTTTCACTGTTGGTTACTTTGCAACTATGCAGCAAATTAATTAACTGATTAATCCCTAGCTTGGGACACCTGAATTCTCTTTGCAATCTTCACACTCAAACTTTACTCAAAATCCATCAGTGCAAGTATTTTACTTCTTGAGCTACATAATATTTTTCTTTTAGTACAAAAGCAAAGAAGGAGGGAAGGGCAGAGTATAAAGCACTGAATCCTTGCAGTGAATTTCACAGGAACATTCCTGTGTTTGATCTTTTTGTTCAATTGCTATGAAAGAAATACTCCTTCCTGAACACTGCCTGAACTAACCCTGGAACACAGATGAGGCGACATTCTCAGGCACAGGATGACAAGCTCAATCTTACTAGAATCACTGAAAGGAAATAGGAAGTTTTCTTTACTGCTGAGCCAAGAAAAGATTGCCCAGCTGACATGCCCCAAACCTACAAGACTCCTGTTGGCATCGACGTTGATAGAGAACAGCAGAAACAATAAATATTGTCTGAATCCCTGTTGCATTTCGAGCTTTTCCCACTCCTTTCAAACCAGCTTCAAAACACAGCACAACACACACCCAACAACAACATTCCTTCATTCAGAGGCAGCAGTGATGTGATAAACTCTGGCATGTTTTTAGCATCGTCCCCAATAGCTGCAGTAAATAACTAACGTGACAGGCTCCTCACCAACAACTTGCTCTTCATCTTTAACCCAGATGCTACTACAGGAACATGTTGCACTTTTAAATTTCATTAACCACCAACAACCTATGCACAACTAGTTTAAAGCGCATTTGTCTGTTTACTTTCTACAATAATTTTAGTATTTTTCTGCATCTTCCAGTTTATTTCAAGGTTAAAGAGCTAAAGCTGCAGAGCACATACTTCTAAAATAAGGAATGGACAAAAAAAAATTAATTTTTAAACAAATGAGCTCAAACGTGTTCAAAAGATTAACACTACCTTAGAGGAAAGAAAACACGCAACACACTGCACTGAAAATCGATGTATGGCAGAAACCAAGTGCTACCTACAGAAGTGCAATTCTGTGCCCTGTGACAACGCCAGACCACATTCAGAAAATTTGGGAATGCAGCAGCAGGAAGGCTAAAACAACTACAGGTCATAAAAAGATTAGGTAAGAGCAGCTCAACACACAGCCAAGGCAAATTTAACTTCATCTTTTCGTGAGAAACTATCAGCACATGGAGTACTCGTCTAAAATACCTTATTTTCAAATTATCAGAAATGTTTTGAAATTATTTTCATATTAACTGTTAACAGTAGTGGTAAGTTTCCATTACATTTTGTGAACTTCCATTTTACTGTTAAGTGAAGGCAAATTCAGTTAAAGCAGACAAAATCTGCTGCTATTCTCTTCAAATGGTTTTAGCAGACATACTGAATTTTTAACAATTCCCTGTTTGTAAATTACCAAAGATAAGATACTGAAAAAATACAATTCAGAAAAAAGTCAATGCATTGTTTCCAGCACTATATCTTACTAGTTTACTGTAAATAAATAAAAAAAAATAAACAGCTGCTTCAAACTCTCATTAATATTTAGGTTTTTATGAATAACATCTAGCATTATGATTTATTGCCACAATATATTTCCCCATGCACAATTACTAAATGTTACATCTGACTATCATGAGACATTAAAGACTTCCAACTCAGTTCTTGATTATGTCTTCCAAACCATAGACATCATGGCAGCAAAATTCATGCATCAATGAACATGAACTTACAAATCACCTCAACTTTTTTACTGAGAGTTGCACATTAGATGTTTAAAAGCTTATTTCCATTTTCTCTTTCATGTGGTGAAACTATACAACTGAATACATGCCTATATTCAACATACAACTGCAGGACCATGAAAAGTCACAGAACTCTGAGGTGAAATTTTAATAATTTGATTTACATTTTAATAATTACACCTCTAAATAATAATTTGTAAAGCACAATAGAGAAAAACACCTCTGCCGTCACCCCCTCAAATCTTTTCAGGAGTGATTAGAGAGTTTGTCACTTGTGGCCCACAATGCAATTCTTAAGGGACAGTAAAGACCAGGGAGATCATATGGTATTGACTCCACCTCTTTCCTCCTGGCCATTTCTTTATTTGCCCAGAGTTATCACTGCAATCAGAGCAGCACACAGGCTTTTCCAGGCGGTCAGGAGCAGGGAAAAACAGAGTTCCCAGCTTCCTCTGATAACACCAGCTGTTAAGTTGAAAAACAGTTAAGAATTCTCTCAACAGCTAGTGAAACATACACACATATATACCCACAGACACCTAAGCATATGAAAATTCTGTCCTTGTCATTTTTACTTTAATTAAACGCTCTGCATACAACAGGAATGTCCAAGAAAGAAGGATCAAGAGATCTAACTATAAAGTTGTGACTCAGAATGTGGAAATCAGCAAGAAAACTCCTGGATTAAATTTTATACATTGCACACATCGTACCTGTGTATCAGGTGTTTACAACATCTGTAAACATTACAGGATAACTAAGAAAGAGGCAAATCCTGGCACAGAGGATGTGCATGGAATGGTAAGAGCATTGTTCTTTCAGGAGTCTAACAGCACTCCCAACCAGCGCCACTTGTTCTCATCATACTCACCGCTAGTGATTAATTATTAGGAAAAGTGAGAAAGGCAAAATTTCCATTCAATAAATAAATAAATAAATAAATAAATTGGGGGCAGGGGGGATGACACCATAAAAAAGAGACTCTACATATCAGTTCTGTTACAATCATGGAAAGTATAAGGAAAGACTCATTTAATATACTTTCATGTAGTAGGAGAGACCTATCTAGACAGTTGAGTTCTTTTCTACCTTTTCTTACCAGGACAATAACTTCAGCTATGATAATTATCATTAATTTAGCTATGAATATACAATCATGAAACAAATTTAGCAGCAATTGAAAACTGGACTCTTGATTTCCCTGCTCACAGGCTGAGAGCAGCCAGTCCATCCTTCAGGCCTGGAGTTCCTGATTTAAGGAGTAGCTCTGTTTCCAGCAGGACTAATGAAGGTCGGTTTCCTGTGGATTTGCTCCTGCAGGCCCTGTGGCCACTTAGCCCTAATTACGTCAGTTGCCTGTAAGCTTGCCATGTCTCCTTGGGCTCCTGCACCCCATAAAACTCCCCATTTGCCCATCTATTCCCATATTCCCACACTCAGGCTTGCTCTCACAGCTTGGTTAACACCCAGCTCTCAAACCCACCTCCACATCCCATCAGCTCCATCCCCTCCCCTCCCTGAGCGGTACAAAGCGGGAGGCAGCACACGCTGTCACTGGGTTGAGGCCGGGTGCACCCCGGCTGGCCAGCTGGAGACCCCTCTGCACCTCCAGGAGTGCACCACATGCCATGACCTCCTGGCCTTTACGGTTTTTTGGGAAGAGGGCTCTGGAATATCAACTTTCACAGAGCAAGAGAAGGTAGCCTTTCTCAAACCTCTCCTGTCCCTAAACTGGTTGAAGTTGACCAGGGGTGCGGGGGGGTTCACACTTATTAAGAAAAGATACAAAGTCGTTGTAAATTCTACTTCCTTCCAAAGCCAGGATTAAAAGGTAACTCAGTTCCAGCCAGCTGCAAATCATATTGCAAATGCTGCCTGCTGCCCTCCTCCTGTGCTGCGGTTCAGGGCAGCTCCCGTATTCCTCCAACATCCATCCCCATTCATGGGGAGCAGGAAGACACGAAATGGACAAAAAGCCAGTTTCACCATTTTTACGCTGCGCCCCGTGGGCAGCAATGAAACCGTCAGCAGGAATTACCGGTTCGCTCCAGTGACGGCTAGCAGAAGGGTCTGGAGCTATTCACAGGGATGACCACCTCAAAACAAAAGCCACAGGAGGGTAACAGCAGCCCTCACTCCAGCTTGGATGGCACACGTGGAATAAGACTACCAGAGAAACGTCCTTGTGCTTTGCTGGGGGCAGGGGAGAGGATACTCCTTGTAGCAAATATCAACTAGCAAGAAGTCAATGCTAATTACAACTGCACAAAGAGAACCTTACCCACAGAAACTACCTGTTGCTAAAAAAAACCTTCTCATTTTTTCCTCTACCCGCTCCCTTTGTGATTTATGGTTGTTTGTGCCCTGGGGACAGAGAACAGGTAAACATGAAAACCAAACACTGCACCTTAAAGGGGGCAATGATGCTCCAGTAGTTAAGTACTAGTCTGGGACTCCTTAAACCTAGATAGTATGCCCAAAACCTTCCCAGGCTTCCAGCACTCCTAGGAATACATCTCCATAGCATAATGCAGTGCTGTGTAGCCAGACTGAATACCAGCAGCAACATGGCCACGACAGCACTGCACTGCACCCAGGCTGGAGTGCAGCTGGAGCATCCATCCTGCTTCTCAGGTAGTTTGGATCTATCCAAATGGCGCTCCACCACGACATGCAAGCACACCCTTAGTCATCCTGCCTCAGAAACCAGCTGTGACATGACAGTTCTTCCTTAAATTACTAAAAATTGTAAGGAAAGAGCATCTGAAGAGAAACACGCTCAGATACCAAAGTTAGGAGGAGAAGCAAGTTCCACCACCCATTACAGATACAGCCCCCAAATGCCTCCGTTTAGCATCCTCTCTCTCTATGTCAGCTCTGCCCTTAGAGTTTACAAATTATGGCTCTGACTTATAAATATTAGTAAATACCTCCTTAGACCTTACTCAGTGTTTCCATAATTGTATACAGATTCTAGAGAATACTACCCTGCAAGAATAACATCCAAAATAGGTTCTAAAAATAAAGCATTCTAGACGATTCTCACATATAGCCAAGGGTTGGAAACATAAACCATTCCATAAAGAAGGGCATAAACAGAATGCTACTTGAATTATAGCTGGAGAATGGAGAGGGAAAAAACCCAAAACATATTAAAAAAACCCACATAAACCCAACCCTCGATATAGTAAAAAAAGTAGCACCTTAAGTGCCACATTCTGTTTCTAAAACAAAGCTTAAAGACTGGGACGAATGAAAACAGGGATTCTTAATTTTATAATTCACGCTTCTGGAACTAAGCAATCGATAATCTCTAAAACCAAGCAATTGTCTGCTTGATGAGTTGGTAAAAAAGGCAACATTCCACCCCGATCCGTGTCGGGCCGTGAACGCCGCCCCCTTGCCAGCAGCAATATGGATTGCCCAGCGCAGTCCGGTGATTCCTTTTTTCAGCCTACGTAATGCCCATTTACATAGTCATGGTATTTTTAAATGTGCTTTCAGAAGCACTAAATAACACAAGACCATGGAAGGAGACAAGCACAGCAGTAACACGGCACTCCTGTGACTGCGGAATTCACGAACAAAATACCGGCCAAGTCCGGGGAGCACAATAAAACTCCATTTTCCAGATTATGCATTCAGAACGCCAACCCAAGGAAATCCTGGCCGTGCTTCCCCCCTACAGCGAGAGTGTGTCTGAGCACAACACAGCATATCCTGGCTCCTTCGCTAACCTCCACGCACATTCCTACACCCCTTAGGAAAACAGTGACAGCGGACATGAAAGGGAGGGAAACAATGACATTCTTTTAATAACAGCGTTCACCAGCGCGCCGGACCCGCTCGGTCCGCGCTCCGCGGCGGCAGTTCCTGCATTCCCCCGGACCAGCCGCATTCCCCGG
>VZRE01000928.1:247639-265341 GCA_013396775.1 Cephalopterus ornatus
GCTCGTCCCGCCGCCCCCCTGCCCGGCCCCGGCCGGGGGAGCGCGGCCTCACCTGCCGCTCGCGCGCCCCCGGGAAGCGGCCCCGCGGTGATGTGACACCCGTGGGGTACCCCCTCCGTGCCTCCGGCGCCTCTGCGGGAATTCGGGCACAGCCTCCGCGGGAGCTCGGGCACAGCCCCTCCGGGCTGTCTCCCCTCGGTGGGAGAAGCGGCTGAACACCCACGTCGGGCTCGCCCACACCCTGCTTAAGGCACCACTCCGGGAGCGCATTAACGTGTGCGAGTGCCTAAAAGGAGGTGCCGAGAGCGCGGACCGGGCTCGGCTCGGCGGTGCCCAGAGACAGGGCAGGAAGCAACAGGCAGATGCTGACGCACAGCGAAGTTCCACCTGAACGTGAGGAAGTTCTTTACTTGTGCGGTGACCGAGCACTGGAACAGTGCTGGAACAGCCAGAGAGGCTGTGGAATCTCCCTCACTGGAGATATCCCACAACTGGCTGGACACAATCCTGTGCCATGTGCTCTGGGATGACCCTGCTGGAGCACGAAGGTAGGACCAGATGACCTGCTGTGGTCCTTTCCATCTTGAGCCATTCTGCGATTCAGTGAGAGCTGAGGCTGGCAAGGGTATCCCAGGAGCCAGGCACTAGGACAGTGAAGTCCCAGCCCTCTAGGGTATGGGACAGCCAGGATCAGGTCTCCCACCTGCAGCACCTTCTCCCCCCAAGTCAGTGTGTTAGGAGTTCAACAGACATCCATTCATCAATCCGTCCATCCATTCATCTCCCTACTGCAAACAAGGCCACGGAACTCCCTGGGAACACAATGTCAGTTTCATCCCTCAGAAGCTTTTACAGATCTAGAAGACTTCATTGGATCCTGCTGAATGCCAGCAAGCAGGATACCCAAGCAGTGAGCCCAGAGACTCACACAGGCTTCAGCTGAGAGCCTGGGCTGTATCTCCCAAGGAGGCCGTGCAGCCCCGTGCTATCAGTCTGTTGTTCTTTCCATGGAGCCCCTGGGTCAGGCTGTAGTAATGCCATGTTTGCGTTTCAAGAGTTTTTCCTTCACGTTATCTGGAGGTGTAGCTTTCCTGAACTTCTGCCTGCCTTTACTGGGACGCTTGCCCTCAAGAGAGCGGGTTAATGATCTCTCATCTAGCTCTAAAAGCATATTTGAACAGTGCATTTTTTGAAAAATGGATTATGAGGCAAAAGCAATAAATCAAGAGTGCCAACTTCGTGCATTCCCGTGTATTTCAGTGGAACAAATAACTGCTGGTACAAGAGAAGGTAATTAACAGAAAACAAACAAACAAAAAAGAAATCAATTCATCATGCACCATGGCAAGTTTGTTTACAGTATTAGAGTAAGTTCCAAGACATAACATTTATACCTGAACCTATAGGTGCCTGGCATCCCATGGCAGCAGGCCAGGAATGCATGGAGGCGTGCTCCCGAGAAGCTGCAGGAGCGGCCACAGTGCATTTGAGCTAAATGAGGTCTTCATCCACATTTCAGGGTGATGCTCCAACCAACAGACGAGTACCGCAGTCTTGCAGAAGGAGCAAAAGTCTAAGTACGGGGCAGTTATTCATTAAGGGCATGCAAAGAAGTTACAAGCATTACTAAATAAGTATTAATCATACCAAAATTCTTGCATTGGATTCCCTCTTGTTTAACCAAGTAGTAATTTGAGATATTATTGAATTCTACAATTAAGTAGATTGCATCAGTGTGCAACAAAATGTAAAATATGCCAAAAGAAGCCAATTTACATGAATCTGATAGACTGAACCTTTGAATTCATCACAGAATACCAAAATATTAAGAGTCAAGTATTTTTAATTTGTTCCAAAAATTCATATCAAAGCGCTGACACAAGAATTACTTTTTAGTACAGATTAGAATTCACTAAAGGCTATTGTTCGACGCTGAACCGTTTTACAGTTGTTATTACCTGAAAATATCAGTAAGGTCAAGTAACATCGACATGTAGGTGTAAATTCCCATGGTCAGCTGTCAGTTCCCAGATGCCAAGTGAGAAGAGCAGGACCTTTGCTCTGCTCCCCACGACACTACCTCAAGGGAAAGTGCTGGCAAATTGTCAGGGCAGCATCACTCCCCAGGAACTTCACATCTCAGCTCTTCTCTCTTTCACTTACTCAGCTTGGAGCAGCTTCTGTTACCACAGAGGTGCTTGGGGAAGGTCAAAATGTTCAGGTGGATCAGGTGGTACATGAGACCCACAGGTTGCTGAAAGTGTTTTCCACCTTCAGCCTTTGTCCATTTATCCATTTCTTCTTTGCTGCTTCCTTCTCTCCTTGTTTCTCTGCAAAGTGCTGTAAACTGGAAGAGCACTAAATGCTCAGGATGCGGATAAGTCGTCTCAGAGCCTCTGTCTGCAACAGAACAGAAAGTCATGGTGCTGTGGAGCAGGACCTGAAAATAGCTTAGATGTTAACTTTTAAACAGTCTGTGCTCTATCACACTTCAGCAGGACTTCTTCCTTTCTCAGAAGCCTTTGCAGGCGTCAAACCAATACATTAATTCTTTTTTCAAAGCAACACCTTCCCTATTTCCTTGATAAATATATGGAATACCTTAACAGAAAACTCAAAGCACCAAAATTCATGGCATTGGAAGAATTAGGGATGGTATGAACTGATGCATCTTCCAAAGAAAGTGTCGTAAGGAAGCCTCCGAAAAGATCAGAGGAATCATCCTTTTGGAGCTCGGGAACAACACTCAGAGCCACATGCCCATGGGCAACCAACAAAACAGAGCTGACATCTTCAGGCCGGAGAAGTCTGCAGAAAAATAAACACCTCTAGACTGAGCCCCAGGGAAGGAGAGCTCCCCTTGGGAAGTGGACTGCGGACAAACTCCCCCCTTGTGTTCCAACATGGCCCCAGTGCAGCTCTGGCAATAGCACGGTGACTGATAATTCAGCCACCAAGATTTACTGGCCAAGTAAAAAAGTCCGGCCACCTCAACAAAGACGAGACGACCCTGACGCTGGGTACAACCTGCTGGGTTCATCCTCTCACCCAAATTGCACATCAAACACACGTTAACCACCTGAGCCCACCTGAAAGAGGCAACGTTGCACCAAGGCATGGAAATAGGAAGCACAGGGGGAAATAAGTCTCAGTTTTCTATCCCTCCAAGCATCAAGAAAAGCTATGTCCATGATTCCAAAAATCCCTGCATCTTCCATCTTTTGCTATAATTGAAAAAACTCATTAATAGTGCTGTTTATGTCTCCAAAAAACAGCTTCTGTGGTTATAGACTCTGCTTCAGTGGATAAGAAATCACCGAAAAAGGCTGTATTAACAGTATCCTTTAAATCCTACAGCTTGCTAAATAAAGGGGGAGGGTTTTTTCCCCAAATATTTTCAGTCCCACTTCCCTGAAAGTATAAACATTGGGCAGTTGCAAAATCAAGATCTTTACTGAGAGCTTTTTCTAACTTCCAGGTTGAAATGCAGCACAGCCTGTATTGGCAGTAATTGCACCTTCTCTGCACAGATAAATGCTACATTTTGAAATGGCTATTTCCACTTTGCAGGAAGGAAAATTGGGAAAGACAAAATGACTTGTCACTGTCACAACTCTTAAGCAGAATTAATTTTGAGCAAGTTCTTCTTAAAATATGTCCTGTACACTTCTAGATCTATTTTAGCTTTCCTCGGGAGATAGCAAGCATCAGTTTCCTCTGAATTCATAATTCCTCAGACATTTGGAAAGTCATATTTAATGTTTTCTAGGGTTCAGCATCAGAAAATTAATAATCTATATTTAACAAGTTGGTTTAAAAGTTTCCTAGCTTGAAAATTCATAGCCAAGAAAAAAAAAAATTTTTACCCCTCAAACAACAGTTACTTCTGTAACAAAGCCAACTTTTGATTACAAATTGTCTTATCTTCTACAGAAAGTCCAAGGGCTTTTCTTAATACCTCCTCCCAAAAACATCTTCCTTGAAAACATAACTATTTGAGTGGTGAGGCAGTCCTTGAGCACTGAACTGGACACAGGATCAGTGGGAAAATATGATTATTTGAAGACAGCTATTTACTGCAGATGCAAAGGCTGCACTAAACACCTGGGGGTGCAAAGGTGCATGACAGCAAGAGTCGTGGTTCATGGCATTGCCTCCCCACCTCTCCCACTAACATCCCTCTGGTGATTTATTTCGTCTCTGACTGTCTACAGTCACAACTCCACCTGGGGCTCTCCACTGGCCACTCCTAATCTTTTCCTGTGTCTCGGCCTTCTCACTTGTAAAAAGGCTGCAAATTTACTGCTATATTTACATTGTAGGGGAATACAGCACCCCTCTGTGCCCAGGTATCACCCTCAGGACTCCTTTGATACCATCCTGGGTGTTGCTGCAGCACACAGGGGATTTAAGTTCCCTGTCTTTGCGGATCACTCCAGCCATATCTGCACAAGAAAACATTGCAGTTCACAGGGTGCCACTCCATCAGTGCTGACAACAGCAAGGAGCACTACCGAGCTCCATGTGATGCTTCACAGTCAATTTGTAGCCTAGAGCACACGAATACAGCACATTCTGACTCCACCATTTCTTTCTGTTCCAGCTAATGAGATAGCACCAAAAGATGGCCGAACAAATTAAATATATACGGCCTTCAATAACATCCTCTTCCTCAGAAGTTTGATGACATCTTGAAATATTAATCCAACCCTAATCCCCTGCCCCTCACCATGCTCAAACACTACCTTACACCCGAGCCAGCAAACAGGGCTCCTGAGTACCCCACATCTGTTTTAAATACGCTGTGGGCCAGCTCAGCCCAATGAAGCTTCAGGGCCCGGTTCTGCCGAGCTGGACTGACCCTGCCCTGGGGCTGGAAACCTCTCTGCAGCTGGGGATGGCACCACCTTTAACAGCTGCCACTGCTTTCTACAGTGAGTGTTTAAGTGCAGCCTGAGGGCAAAGCATCATTACACCAGCACAGTACCCTCGTACCAAACAGCCCCTCCCAGTCCTGACGAGTTTATAGCCTATACAGGTAAAATACGGAGGGTGGGGGAAGAGAGATAACAAGGCTGTGAGTCTCCACCTTTCCCTGAATACCTACAGGCTTAATTCCTCAGGTGAAGCTGCTTTGGCCTTATCAGACAATGTCTCCACCTAAAACTACCTTTTTGAATTTGCTTGGAGGAAAATGTTCTCCGTTTCTTCAGGCCACAGATGGAAGATGCCATTTCTACTGGTCCCTCAGCCCAGGTTACAAGCATTAAAAGCAAGGATGACGCACAGCAGCAGCGTAACCTTTCTGTGGCTCTCTTAGTAACGTTACATCTCCATTCAAGCTTCTTCCCTGCCTTTCATCGAGCTGCTGATGCCAGCTTAAGGCTCAGTACTTTTCAAGAATCAGACTGAGCTTTAGACATATCTGTCAGCCCCTAACAGAGCTCTCCCACGACACCATACGCTGTACTGCCCAGAAAGCAGCACCACAACCGAGGACAAATTCTTACTGAGCTAAGGGAATCTGCCCACAGAAAAAAACTCCAGGAGAGATGGAGCATACTCAGAGCCTAAGCGACCTCAAGCAGCGCTGATGGTCCTGGCAGCGCCTGGCTTTTGTTGGGCTGCTCCCAGCACGGCTGCTTCTTCCTCCTGTCAATCACTCACACATAAAACCCGAAACCAATTACACTTAAAAATCAATTAATCACCTTCCCAGGAATCTCTGCTTCCAGTAGTGCTTCCTCCCACTTGCACCTCAGCTATATAAAGCCCAGTAAGTGACTTTTTTCTTGCTGGGTGTATAGACATGTGTGCTTTTTTCCTATGGGCTTCTGGAGTACCAGCTTTGTGGGTTATCTAGTCTGTGAGTATTTCTATTTATTTTTAATTAACATTAAATGTTTGGCTATTGCTATCTCTGTGTTTTTACAGTTAGTAGCGTTTGAAGGTTAGCAGATGGGTAACAGTAATAAGAAAATCCCAGAGAACACAAACAACCCTGTGAAGACAGTTATTGCTTCTATGGCAGACTTTTATCTTGGTTTTAAGATGTGCTAAAGTTTCCCAGAATATTGTAGAGGAATTTCTTTTTGTGTTGGATGAAAGGTGTTGAAGTTGGTTGTTTTATGAGTAGATACTATTACTGATAAAAAGAATAGGGTATATTCAGCACTGAAATAAATTTGTACATTTTCTTTGAATTATCTGGGAGGTGGGTCAGGACTCTTATCCTCGGTGGAGTTCACTAGTATATCGTGTAGTAAAGATAAAAAGAGAGAAAATGTACAGTATATCTGGCTAGGGTCTTCTGCCTCCTGAGTTGTTAAAGGTTCACGTGGCACACCACGCACAGTGGATTGCAGTACTTGGAATAGAGGTCTTATAATCTGATTAATACTCTGTACATAACTTTCTCAGCGTTTACATTGAAGCTTCTTAAGTGTCTTTAAAAAAATTAGTATAACGAGTTGTGTTGGTGCTGCTGTCCAGGGAACTTTCTACCTCCTGAACCTCCAGTTTCTGTATGAACTGTGTTGGGGTTGTGACCCCTGGAGAAGCAGGGGCTCCTGCTAACAGCAGCTTTAGACTGACATCACTGGGATGTTGGCATTATTTATCCTGACACAACTAAAACAGGCAATGGTTATGGGAAGGAAATGGTTTAGCATGCTGCTATACAACATGTACAATAAAAAGAAAATGGGAAGCTTTAGGGTTTAGAAAAGGTCTAAAGCTGAGATAAGAAACAGCTGAGTTCAGTTACCATTAAACTGTGCACTAGATGGGGGAAATAATGACAACTTATGGCTACTTGTTTGTCAGGGGAGGAAAAAAGCAATAACAGAAAGATGGTTAGGTATTTCTGTAACTGAGATAGAAAGAAAAGCTCATAATGGCTTAAAAAAAATTCTTTTAACTTTTTTCTTTTTGAAAACTTCTATAATACCCTGTCTCTTCAAATCCTTCTTTCTCACTTAGCTTCACTTACTGCTCTGCTATCCGAGTTCCTTTGCATTTTCTTAATGCAACTGCAGCACTGCCCCCGTATCTTTATCTCATTAAGCATAACTGTTTACCAGTCTTGTCTGAAACAGTAATTATCACATGTAGTAGCCTCCCTTTAACAGACCTTCCTGATGGCTACTTTTGTGTGATGCTAGTTCTTTCCTCCTGCCAGCAAACTGTCTCCCAACCAGATTAGAACTGATGCATAGGTTTCTTGCCTGTATTCCAGCTGCCTGTCCTGTTGAGTTTCTGTGTCAGGGAAGGCTAACAAATTAGTGTTAATTGTGTCCTGCAATTCAGTAATAGCTGTTATTTAACAACATCTTTTTGGTAAAAGTTGTCTTACTATTTCATAGTGTTGTCTGGCACAGGGTGTAAACAAATTATGTTACTGACTCTGTGCTGATCAAGCAGTGGTACTTTAGTTTTTTCCTGGCACTCTTATCCCAATTAAAACTATCACAAATTTTCTACTGAGCCAGTAACTCCTTTGATTAATTTACTGTTCTCATTAGGAGTGTTCCAGGGTCTGTCTGTCACATTTGTTCAGGCTACACTCAAAATTGGCCCTAAAAAGGGAATTGATTTAAGTCTGCCCTTACTGCAAGAACTGTAATGAAACATTACATCTTATAATGACAATCTGAAGAGGCACAGACCTACATAAGCAGAGAGATGAGAAGGGACTCGCATGTCTTCTTGGATTTAACAGCAGAAGATTGTGTTTGGCTGTTGCTGTGTCATTTAACTGAATGAAAAGATTGTCTTGGAGTCATGGACTGGCTGAAGCTGGAAGAAACCTCTGGAGATTGTCTAGTCCAACCCCCCTACTCAGGGCCACCTTGAGCTGACTGCTCCAGCCAAGTTTAGAATAAATCTTCAAGGCTGGAGACTTCAGTTTCTCTGGGCAACCCATCACAGTGGGAAAAATATTTTCTTGAGCTCAAATGGGATTTCCTGTATTTCAGCTTGTGCTTGTTGCCTCTTGTCCTTTCTCTGGGCACCACTGAGAAGAGGTGGCTCCTCCTCCCTTACTCCATCTTCAAGAAAGATTCTAGTAACCATTCTTAGATATTTATAAATAATATCCTGGTTGGTACTGAATTCTAGCAAGGTGTGTGCAGGTGGCCCCATGCTTTGTGAGCACAGGCTGCACAGCTCTGCAGGAGACCTGCCTCCTTTCAGTCGGGTGGTCTGAAGGTGGGCTTGCTCTCGCTATCAGGTCCTAAACCCAAGAACCTACTGGGTGCCAGAAGGAGTACTGTGCTACCCTTTCTGTGTTTAGATACTGATCCTGCTTTCAGAGTAATAGACTAAAATACTTCTTAGCTTTTGTGTTGAAAGTTGCTGAAGTGAGGCAAAAAGTAATTGAAATTACATCTTCCATCTCTCGGTCCTCTACTTCCCCCCTCCCTTTCATCTTTTCCTTTTTAATCAAAATGATATTCCCAGAAATTTGCTGTGGTATTACTGAGTTGCAGCAGTAACTACCTGTGAATATTCATTATTTGGCCATATCTAAAGGAAGATGACCCCAAATTATAAAACATCAAGTTGCAATTAGAGGATAGAGTGTGCAGAAACTTGCCCAGCACAGGCTGGTCTGTATCTAAAAACACTGCATTAATTTGGACTTCAGAAAAGGCCATCAAGTCATTTCTGCTGGCTCTGTAGTGCCAGTGGTTATTTACCTGCAGCAGACTTCAGATGACTGCACACAGCTTCGTTTGACATGATTCAGAAAGGTCAAGGTCCAAGGCAAGTGGTGAGCCAGCCTGTGTGGCAGTGCTGATGTCCTGGGCTGAAGGGAGGGATGTTCCCTTTACAGGAGGAGGCCTCAAATGGCTCCTATTAAACCCCTAATTTGGGACTCTCACATGCCCAAATGTCATGCAAATCTGCTGTCTTTCTTGTTTTCAATGACCGACAACAGAAGGATGAATTGGAAGTTTAAGGAAATAGTTGTAATAAGTGTGACCTCAGAGACTTGTGTTGACTCCAAGTCAATTTATGTCTCAAACTGCTTTGAGCCCTCGAAGTTATGACTGAGCAATTTAACACTTGTGTTTCATGTTAAGTTAACTTTCTTAGATGAAAAAGGGGTCTGAAAGGACATGTTTGGTAACTGCTAAACCAGTTGAAGACTGAGGTCATTGATACATGAGATTTTTAGTGGTGCTTGCAGTTGTGATGCAACTTGTTTATAGGGAAATAAAGTGAGGGAAGATATTAATGTCTTCTTTTGAGCATTTGCATAAGCTACAAGACTTGTTCTATGCTAAGGATGGCAAAACTTGGGTGCTTGATTTGTGCTTAAGAAGACAGTGTGTCAACCACAAACTTTAAAAGCCACTCAAAACCATAAAGGTGACTTGTTTTTTTAATTCAGTTGATCAACCATGTGTGCTCAATTAATTGTTGAGCATCCATCATTTGTGGAATTGGTGATCTTAAGTACTCCAGGGATCACATGCTAAGGCTCCTGAGTTTTAGGTTACCCTTTGGGTTTGTAGGTTTTTTTTTTTCCTTTGTGTTAATTCTGATTTCATGTATCTTGATGGATTATATTCCAAAATGTGTCAGGATGAAAAAAAAGACTATGTGGAAGAACTGTGTCTTTACAAGAATATTATGGGAAAGCAAACTAAAACCAGCTACTAATTCCCATTTTTGACTTCTGGGACAGTGCCTTTTGGTGTCAATTTTTTGATGGCTAACAGTTATTTCTAGCAACTTCTGGGAGACAAGTGGTATGCAAAAAAGGGTAAGCCTCTGTGGGAAGAAGTTCTGATTTGTCTAGACAGAGCTTCCTTAACATAATGTGGATGATTGTTTCCTAGCCTCCTGCAGGCTACCAGCTCAGAGCAGCTACAGCCACAGTGTATTTAGGCCTGTTAAACCAGAAGTTCTGCCTGTTGTTTTTCCTGCCTTCATTGCTTTCCACTGCTATAGTCCAGCTACGTTATACCAGGCCATTAAACATTCAGCATCCAGAATGTCTAGACAGGCTGAAAGGCTGTCTGCACTCCCTTTCTCAGAGTCACCTTTCCTAAGAACTAAAAGGCTCTTTGGAAAGCAAAGGTGGCAGAGTTCCTAGTATGAGACACATCTTCAGGCCGCCTTCTGAGAGAGCACAGAGAAACACACTCTGGTAGGGATTTCTAGCAGTGCACAAAATTCCTGCTGCTTCCCAGAGAGGCTTCAAGACTTTGACAATTATTGCTAATGTCTTAAACAGCTTGCACTTATATTCCAAGGATACCAGACTACATAGAGATGTACCCTGTTAGCTGGCAATGTCCTGCTGAAGTAACACAGGAGATATCTAAAGTGGGACTTCCTTGCCACAGAAGATTGGAAAGGCCTTTTTGAGGCAGGAAGGGTTTCTGTTTAGGGATCTGCGGACCAGGAGAGACACTTTGCTGTGTGTATCTGCTAGTTTTGGAAACGTTAAACAAATAAGCAAACAAGAGAGCCAACTTTTTTTTTTATACACCTAACCTTTTTTTTCTTGAGTGCTGACTTGGGTCACTCCATGCATAGTAAGAAGCAAGTACTTGTTTCTTGCAGGGTGAAAATGAATGTTGCCTCTATTTGCAAATGGCAAGTTAGATAAAATACAAGGGCTGATGATCCTATTGTTGTTAATCAGCCTGCACACTCTGATGGTTGCATTATATATTATAGAAACATGAAGCTTCGATTTCAGACCCCAGGACGAGCCTGGGGGGCTCTATCAGCGGTGGGGAGGAAGGGAGGGCAGGCAGCCTGCACAGCATCCTTGTTGTGCTTTTGGGAGCAAGGACATGTGGGTGCTCCCATCCAGCCATACCTTTGGGGTACATCCCAGCTCCCCCTTCCCTGGGTGGCTGAACAAACCTTGTGCTGACTCTCTTAGCTTCCAGCAAGGGAGAACAGCATCCTTGTGCAAGTGCTTAATAACCTGGACTCTTTTAGAGGAAAGAAATTTATGCTGTATTAGGTGAGCCCATCAAGAGTAGAGATCAACAAAGCCTTCAGATGGGGAGCCAGGGTTTTGAGAAGCAGCATGTGAGGAAGATGCCCAGATCAAAGAGGACCAACAACTGAATATGAGCACCCAATAACTCTTTCTAAGCCCAATTTTGCTTCCTTTGTTAATGAGAATAACAAGTAGGTGGTAGACTTATACCAGTCGAAGTCACATAGAGTTAACAGAAATCTGGTTAGAGTTCAGTATATGAAAGTGCTGAAAAAAATCTGGAGTTAGAGCTAGAAATCTACCATGAAGCATTTAGGAACTAGAAAAAAACATTTCAAGAAACTTGCAGTTTAATTTATCAAGAGATTGAAAGGTGACTTATGCATGCATAAGTCCTTGTGGGGAGATAATGAGTGTGAAAGAGCTCTTTATCACTTAGAGCATAGTAGGAACCAATGACTGGAAACTAAAGGCAAATTCGAAGTTTAAAAGGAAGGGCCTAGTTCTCTATAGGGAAAACCAATTTACTGATGAAAATTAAAAACAAAGTCGATGTTCTGATGCCTTCAAATCAATATCCTTTGTTGGCAGCACTGCTTCTAGGAAACAAAGGTTATCTGACACAACACATGAATTAATGATTTCTGTGTCTTGGGTTTAAGTTGAAGGAAACTATATTCCCTTCCTGTTTTAAAATACATGGAAAGAGCTTTTCCCCAGTTCAGGGGAGAGTGCAGAGAGAGGACAATTCTTGGGAGAAAAGGAACCCAAGTAATGAGGATGCAGAAAGCATTGCTCCAAGCGGGGGAGCAGGAACCAACATCAGGACACTGTCTAATAAAACAGCTTCTTTAAATGCATTTGTTGGTCAGCAGTTTTGACTAGACCTGTCTTAGAATGAGCAAGGAAAGCATAGTGGGGTCAGCTGGCTAAAGGCTAACTTTGGGTTGTACATAGGAATTGCTATCCTGGTGCCCATGAGTGTTCCCCCTGGATAGCTCTCCCAGCTGATTGTGGTGTGCTGCCCTGGAATGGGGGAGAAAGAAAAAGGGATAGCCCAGTGTCCTTTGCTAGCAGCCTTTGAAGTGGCTGGATAATGTACCATGAAGTCCTTCAGCTCTTGGTACGGATTAGACTCCTCTCAAGCTCTGTGTGTGGGTTTGGCCTCTGCATTTCAGTAGAGTTGGATGTAATAAAAGGAATGGGAAGGTCTAGAAAATGAGGAACTGAGGTTATTTATTCGAGGGATAATTTAATAGCTTAAGTACTAGTTTTGTTTTTTTGAAGCTGTTGCAAGGGAAATTAACACTTTTCCTTCCAAGCTTGGTGGAGGTAGGATAAAAACTCCTGAATATCGCTTGACTCAGCTGAACTCTGATACAAGGAAAAGCTTCCCAGTAGAATAATGAAGGGCTAGTAAACATGGTAAGAAAAGGTGTGTAATCTCTGTTAAAAGGCTTCAGGAACAGGTAGCAGGAGACATCTGTCCAAATGACATGGGGTGATCCTAGTTTTGCTGTGCAGCAGATCAACTTGGGGTCCTTTCCACTTCAAAGATATGTTTTTTTTCCACCTCTTTGGGGCAGATGGTCAGGGGCTGCTGCACTGTTTAGCTGGCTGGAGACTGTGACTTTCTGCAAATGGATATTGTGCTGAACAAGGTTCTAAGTGTTGCCAAAGAATGTATATCTCCTTCATTTTAAGTAAAATCTATCAGCCAGTTCAAAAGGCAAACATTGTTTCCTGATAAAATGCAGCTGGTGTGCACATGAGCTTAGTCAGCAGACTATAAAATAGCATAAGCTTTCCATAGGGATCAGAAACATCAAAAACAGAAAGTGTATTTAAAAAAAAACTCTAACAGATTGCTATAATTATTAAATGTGACGCGTCACAAGTAGTGATGGAACATAGCTGAGATGACGCTACCCAGACAGGAAGGAATAATACAGCTTTGGTCTGTGTCTCTGTGTACAGATTTCAAATCCCAGAGAGTGGATCATCAGACACCAGAGTATGCGTAGCCCGTCATTTAAAATGGGCTTGCTCCCAGGAGAGAGGCATATATTTACTGAAACATTCATTTGCAGCTTTTGAACAGCTTTAATGCTGTTCTACTTGGGAATAGGGGGGGAAAAAACCCCTACAGCAAGCTGTCCAGGGGACTGCCCTGCTGGGCTGTACTGGGGTGGTCACACTTGGCTACAGAGTAATGCTTGCAGGTCCCGTGCAATACATGTCAGACCTCTCTGTCTGTGGCTTATCAATGCAGACACGGGGAAGTGACAGGGACAGCAGAGCTGCTTTGTGAGAGCCTCCTGGGTACTCCTGATGAGCTGGAAATCAGCTCCTCCCTTGCCTCAGGTTGCCCTTGTGGGGCTGCATTTCATATGCTTTCAACTCCAAATGGAAGCAATAAGGTAGGATGGACATATGACTGCTGCCAGGAGAAAGTCTCAAATGGAGCTATTCTGAACTTTCCCCTTCCTCTTTAGATCACATTTCCCTTAAGGAAAAAAAATCCTAAGGGGTGCTCTTATGTTTCTGGTAAGAAGGAATTAGAGGCACTTAACCCATTGCAAGCCATTAAAAATTGATAAAACAAGTCAATAGTGATTGTGTTTTCATGATAAGCCTTTTCACAGCATGGTGATTTTTTTTTTTAAATAGGAAGCAGAGAACCCTTTTAATGTTTGTACTTTTAATCAAATTAATTGGATTCTGTCTGAATTGCCTGCTGCAGTCAAAACAGGCTAGTGCTGGAGTGATGAAAATGCTCTGGCTTTATACTGACAGGGCTGTTCTGGGTTGCTTTTGGTGTTTTGTCCCAGCCTTATCTGCTTTTCCTGACCTATAACTCACAGAATTAACAGTGCTAGACTTCATTCTTTTGTAGTCTTAGAAAGAAAAAAATCCCCGGGCCTGTTGTTGCTAACTCATCTCCTTGCAAAGATTTCCCTCTACTATGTAGTGCAGTCATCCTACAACTCCAGCTAGATGCCTTTTTTAATTCTAAATTCCACACTGCTTAAAATTCAGTACTAACTCAAATTGTCAGGGCCCTGAAAGTTGGGAAATCGACTTCACGAAACCCCCTAAACCATGAATTTGACATCATGTTGCTGTTTGTGTTTTCAGGTTTTGCATTTGCAGGTGTATCTGTGAACATGAGGGGAAGAAATTATTCAAAACCTAAGGACTTTACTTATTCATATAGAAGCAAGAGCTTTAAAAGGAATGTCAGACTGTGCGTAATAAAACTGTGGGAACAACAGTGGTTAAACATGCCAAATGGAGGGGGGGGGGAAGGCTGAAATATCAATTTAAAACTATTTTTTTTTCCATTAAGTTGGATGCTTCACATGACTAATTTGGAATGTTAATAAATATCACAATAACACTTAAGTAAAAGATAAACACATGGCCTCTTGGCATTCTGTCTGTCTGTGTGTTGGAAAAAAAAAAATAGCTTAAGACACAGCTGTGTCAGACACCAACTGGCTTTGCCTTGTTCCCCAGGGAGATGCTGTGCTGGGAGGCTGAACACACGTGTGAGCAAGAAGTGGCATGTCCAGAATTCCATGCAAAAGCTTCAGCTGCTTTGATTTCATAGAATGTCCACAGCATTGCCCAACATTGTCTCTCAAATGAAATCTCACTAAGGCAGAGGTACTACTGGGCTGTTTTATCTGGAGATCAGAACCTACCTTTTGCTGTTGCTTCATAGGAAAGATAGATGAGGAGTGAAATATTTGACAGTAGCATAGACCATAAATTTCAGCCATATTAATTAATAATCACACCAGCTTAGAAATGGTTATTTTCACCCATTTTGTATTCTGTTGTTTCAACAAGTAAGCTGGCGTCATCTGTTGTGTGTTCTAATACCGAAATCACAAATATGTGATAGGATTCAGTAACTGAAAGAATTCTGTATTTTTTTCAAATTGTTCTGTATTTGAGACTCCTCTAGATTAGATTACAATACAAAACAGCCAACTTAAGAAAAGCCCAGCACTGTGATTAACCTCTATGCATATGTGATGCTGTCTTTGGGGAGCACATCCTCGTAATACAAGGAGCTGGATCCCTCTCTCAGAAACTAGATCATGTCTTCCTAAATGTTGCTCAGTTGTTCAACTGGTATTTGCACATCTGCAGCGTAATTGAGATGTTGGCTTACCTGTAAAAGAGGTGGAACTTATACGCTGATGTTTGTGTACCTACATTGTATTATATCAAAGAAGTTAGGTGGCCTTTAGAAATGCTTTTCCAAACACTGTTAAAACTATTTACAGGAACTTTTTAACTATATTAAGTGGCTTTTGCAAGTAGTGTCAAAAATATCCCATAATGAGATACCTGGAAGTCTCCTCCTTACACAAAAATAGGCAGACATATGAGTAAGACACACCAGGTTTGAATAAGTACGTGGCATGGATTTAATTGCCATGTTGCTCTCCCTCTTTCTGCCATGCAGGAGCATGGATTATCATTATGTGTGAACTGGAATACAGGGAAGTTCATGTGGCAGCCCTGTGCCTGTCTGCTGGGGGCCCAGGAAATGCCACCCAGCTCGTTGCACTGAATTAAGTCTCAAAACATTCTATGAAATAAAGTCTAATCTTCTTAGCAAGGTAGATTGCTCTTAGGAGCCATCTGCCTTTACCCTTTAAAAAAATGCCTCTTTAAATTTAAATTTAGCTTTCCACCGGAGACAGTATTGCCATGGCAACAAAAGCAAGAAAAATAAATGTCTTGCTACAAAATGAGTGGTTTTCCTCTAAAACATACTCCATATGAAATAAAATATGCAGCTATGGAATTATTGTATACATGATCTCAGACAGTAAAAAAGAGTATCAGTCTTTTCCTGGAATGGTTCTCTGAGCTAGTACCAAACACACAATTGCTTGTGGTGAAGAAATGTATTGTATACTTAATTTCATGTGCTATCAAGTAGAGCTCTCATCTTGCAGTTTGCTCTGGAGGGACTGGAATGTTACAAACTTGAGCACAGCGTCAGGCAGGCAGCAGGAGTTTACAGAGCTGGAGTCTAAAATGTAATCTCTCCCAGGTAATTCATATTACAAATGCTTTGCTGTGTGAGTTTGCTCTGTACAGTCTCCCACTGGAGGGGTTTGTTATTCAGAGAGCATAGAAGTAGTGGTTCAGATTTCTCCTTTCATTGAATGAAAGGAAGAATGCATTCAGGTTAGGCCTGTTTCAAAACTGAGATTGATGAGTGGTGTACTTTAAATTGTTCACAAACAAATTCCTCTCTACCTCTTCCTGCATCAGTAACCCCCTATAAAGGTCAAGCTGAGGAGACACCCAAGATGGGCAATATCCTTATTTGCAAGACCCAAGTTGCTACATGGTTAAAAATAGTTCATTTTTATAATGTATATTTCCCCATTTCAGGCTTCAAATTTCACAGTATACAACTAATAGCAACAGTTTTCAAACATGGTCATTGTTCAAGTGTTCTGCGATGCTTTATTCACCCTCTTTCTTTCCCTTTTTTTGGCCTTTTGACTGCACATGTTGTGTTTGAAGGCTGCAAGGGAGTGAAGATACCTGTGGCTGGGTTCTACTCGTTGGAGAAGGTGACGAATTCTGGTGCTTGCCTGTGGAACAGAAACCATGCTGCACTCACCTCGCGCTTCTCATCTGAATAAGGCAGTAAGTAGTTTACAAAGATATTAAGCTCTTCCTTCTTGCTGTATGGCAGCCAGGGAAACTGCACATTATCCCCACTTAAAGACCTGTTAAAGAACTAATTTCTGCTACAGATTGTGATGCTGACTTTGGCGTGTAGCTTACCGTGAGAGTCAGCAGGAACAGTACTGAAACAGTAACCTGCTGTTTCCCTACCTTAGCTGCTGAGTGGCACGTTCAGCGGCATCGACATCTGTCGCTTTGGGTATCACTGTGTAACTCGTGTTGAAATCAGAGGAGTCAAGCTGAATGTTTCCAGCGATGGCACGGGCGGAACTTTGTACAGAGAAGGTGGAGTGTCAGTTTCAGCAAAATATTGTCCTTTCACGTGTGCAAAGAGTTCTGCAGGAAGCGTAGAGGTGGTATGCGGGGACGGGTTGCAGTGGATTAGGCAATCTATGGGGGAGCAGTCAGCTTCTGCTGCACGTCCTGACCTGCCAGACCATGAGCTCGGCAGGAATACCTGGCGTGGGTCACGCTGTGGGCTCTCCTGCTGTCCCGCCTTGGACAAGGTGTGTAGGGAAGGAACAAAGGTAACAGGACGCACGGACACTAATCGTTCCACAGGTATCCTCCTGCTCACCCGAAGTTTTGGCTTACCTGCACACAGCAGCCTGTGCGCCCGCCCAAGGATGCGTACTTAGGTAGCCTTTTGTACCGAGTGCTCATCAACAAGCGCCTTTCCGGGGTGATTCAGGGGGTGCTGGAGCCCAGCGAGCCGCTGCCCTCGCTCTGCCCCTCCTTATGGAGGGCTCCAGCCGGGTGACACACAGCACCCTCATCTAACCCCTCCAGCACCATGTCCCACCACACTGAGGCGACACGGAGGTTTTGCTGAGTCCTACAGCAAATGTAAGCGCATGGGGGCCACAGGGCCAAAGCCAAGGCAAGGGGTGAGCGTCTCCCACACGCACGCTCTTCTCACTGGAGTCGGTCACCCCTCGGGCACACCCAGGGCACCGCCATCCCCTCACGCACGGCGGGCTCCCCTCAGGGCAGGCTCCCCCCACCC
>VZRE01000928.1:265782-303908 GCA_013396775.1 Cephalopterus ornatus
GCGAATTGCCACCGTCGCTTGTAAATGGATGTAAAGTAAGCTATAAACCTTTTCTAACTTGTGGCCCATCGTAACCTGTGGAATCCGGTTCCCTTGTAACTCGTGGCGGAGCGGAGAGGGCTGTGGGAAGGGCGGCGAGTGCGGGGCGGGGGTGAGTGGTCAGTGCGGGCCATCAGCTGGTGGACGGGGGCGCTGGCCGCGGTGGTGCCTTCTGGGCTTCCTGAAGTCGAGTTTTTGGCAGCCAGGGAGGCGAGCTTTCTCAGGTGGGAGGTATCACGTTACGCGTTGTGTAAGTTCTCTGTGAGAAGGAGTAAACCGCGGTGCAGCCTCTGGTATTCTGCACGGGCATTGCGCTGGTTCCTTCGTGAAATTGTTGGGTTATTGTTCTCATTTGAATAATACTCCCTCGTAAACGTTGGGTAGGATTTGGGCAGCGGAGCCTTCCTCGTGCTTCTCGCTGAGTAGCAACTGGGGCTCCCAGGGCTTGCTGGGTCACTCGAGCTGAGATTTGCTGCGTGTGAGTTTTTGCCAGGCAAATGAAGTGAATCTGCGCACAAAGCAGCCCAACAAACGCGCGAATTAGTGTAAAGTATGTGGCAGGAGCGTACGACCCAAAGCGGGGTGTAATAGGATTTCCGTGTTTCGTTGGTGGCAAGCATTCCCCCTTAAGCTGTCTGGTGTCATTTCATCTAAAACTTTGTTGTCAGGAAGCCCTCTCACACCACCAGGTAGGTTTTGCTGCTGCAGCCCATTCACCTAGATAATTGTCAGTCCTCCCTCTTGCTGCCACCCCCTTGGGATTTGTCACATAATTGAAACTTGCAAAGTAGAGCATCGTGTTCCCGAATTGGCAAAGGATGAGACTGGTTTGGAAGAGAGAGGCTGCGGGAAGAACTGCTGTTGGTGCACTTTGTCAGTGTGGTCTTCCCATGGGCAATACACAGCGCCAGAGGCGAGAGGCATAAGCTTACCTTCTGTACATGAGATGGAGCTGCTGAACTTGTTTCTGCCTCCTTGCATAAGAACACCGAAGAAAATAAGGAAATTCTTATTTTAACGACTTAGACTGTGTGGGTTGAAAGGGAAATCGCAGCAGTGCTGAGCACCTCAATTTCTGATGACCAGGTTCTTGTGCAGATAGCTGTTTTTTTCCCCTGAAGTGGATTTCTAAGGGTTGTATTTGCATTTTGAAGATTAAGTCCTCTGTAAGCCTAACCAATAGCACAGGGAATGAAGAGAACAGCTACTGCTCTCCATGGATTTATTGCAAAAGGCAATGAAGGCTAATGTATTGTGCAGTTCCGGGTAGCTTGGTTTCCTGGTTGCCATTGGTCACTCACTTGTGTGCCCTAATTATTTTTGCTAAAAATGGAGTCCTTAATATTATTTATAGATCCTTTCTACCTTCTTGTGCCCTTGTTTCCTAGCTATGGGACTTAAATAGTTTGCCAATGTTCAACTTCCCAGGAAGGGGAAAGTGTTCAATGAGAACTTGGACAGCTTTGAGACTATTGTTTAACTTTGCTTAATAAAGCAAAATTCGTGTGGAAACGGAAGGTGAGACATAGCATGAAAGTAGATGTGGTGTGACATTAGAGGTCTTAATTCAGTGGTGCTGAGAGTGTCCTCCTTGCCTTCTTTCCTCACTATCCATTATGCCATCTTCCTCTTTGATCTGTTTGCCTTCCTGGTCCCTTTCCAGACATACCTGTTCCTGTGACTTTGTTTCTCTGACTTGTGTGTTAGGAGTTTGGAAGGTGTGTACTGCCTTTACCTCAAATGCCATAAGAAACATGGAAATATTTGTAACCACTGTCTAGCTGTGGAGACCTGGGGTTCTCTCCTGTTTCTGTAGCATTTTAATTCTGGTGTGGTGACTTTGTGAGAGCTGTGGGTGTTTCACCCTGTCTATATGTTGTGTGCAGCCATCAGGAGTACCTGTGGACTTGACTGGTGATGGGAAGGAGCAGCAGTTGTTCTGGCTGTGGCAGAGTTCTCCTCCCCTGACTGACCTACTATTTTTCAGGGCCAAAAGAGCAGCAAAACATGAATTTGTAGGTGTGTGGCAGTGCCCTCTTCTGACTTGTGACGTGGGGACTTGTCCTGACATGCGCGTCCCGAGCAAACTGCCTTCTGATGCAGTTCGAGACTTGGCAATTTGGAATTCATCAACTCCACTAAAAGAGTTTGGTTAAAGCTTTAAGGATCTAGGGTATGGAGCTAGTAGAGAATTAGAATTCTTAATTGCGTGTGAATTGTCTTGAGGACTCATGCACAGTAAATAGGGAGTGCTTCCAATTCACTGTTCCACCGTACTGATCTTTGTTTTAATGAAATCGTTTCCCTTTGCTCTATAAATTCTTTTATACTTAAGCACCTAAACTTGTGAAATACCTTGTACTAATTGGGTGTCTTCTGCTTTATGTCAAGGAGCAGAAGACTTGAAGCACATAATTAAAACGTCTTTTAATTTTCAAGTTTTATGTCAGTGGCTTGCTGCTGTAGTAGGTACAGGTTGTTATTACTTCTAAAACATACTGGTTATTGCAACAGTTTTTGGAATGTTTACTGCAGGGTTTTTCCTTTTTTCCCCGTACAAAACCAACAAGAAAATAGTAACTTCTTTCAGAGTCTCAGAAAACTCTTGGGAGTGGTACATCTTGTCAAGTTCTTAATCCCTAATGGTGGGAATAGCTTTGAAATTTGTGGCTACCCATCCTGTTAACTTCAAATAGAGCTTGTGCTTGACTTTTAGTCTGCTTTGATTGCTCATTCTTCTCGTTTGTAAGGTCTGAGCAATTGTGTACACATCAGTTGCTGAGACAGTATTTAATAGTAAACACGCTGAGTACTTGTCAGTCACAGCCTGGTATGGATGAGATCAGACTATCCTCTTGTGCCAAGCAAAGATGTGAAGCATCCTAAATACAAAGTAGATGGCCATTTTGTACTTGCAATCTGTTAGAGCAGACTGTCTGCTGTAATCTGTTAACTTTTTCCCCTTCCTCACTTAAAAACGAAAGTTCCCCCATCTGTGTTGCTTTGCAACGCTCTCTACCCTCATGTTTAAGTACATGGTTTGTTGCCAGTAAAGTTGGTCAGCGTCCATGAATGTTGGAAGGGAGAGTTGCAGTGGTCCATGGGAGGATGTGTTTGTCTTGCATATTAGGAGTTAGTTTTCTGTTTGTACACATAATTATGTCTGTCTTCCCTACCCCCATTTTAGAGGCATGCAAGGAGCAAAAGAAGTACAGGTAAAAGATTCAGTAAGCATTCCTTGGTTCTGATATTAGATTATAACAGTAAATAGGTTAAGCTGGACAAAGACTGTCTGGGGGACACAGGAGGTGACCTGAAGGAAGGTATTAGTCTCTGTCAGCCTTTGCTACTTTACAGATTGGAGCTGTTTCTTTCATGGTAGTTTCCAAGTGTTACCTTACTCTACTTTCAATACTTTTTTTTTTTTTTGACATTTCCAGCTGCCCCTAGAATTGCTAGACATGTGAGAATGAGTGGCTGAAGCCATAGCTTCTGTGGTGATTGGATTTTTGTCAGGAATATCTGGTTTGGTGTGTAGGTGTTGTTTTATCTAACAGTGTATGCTTTGTTTGTAAACCTAGATGGTGTTTGGCTCTTGGAATACAATTTTTAAAATAAAAACATGAAGGACAAAAATATTTACCCTCTTGTTTGCTAATCAACTTGCTCTCAAACATGTTGCCTTGAAAACTATCACAGCTCATCAGACGGAATTAAGTAGCAATACCACTACATGTTTGTTGGAAGAATAGCCTAATCTTCAAATCGGAAGGGCCATTTTTGGGAGAGGGTTTTTTTTTTTTTTTTGACTTGTTTGTAGGCTGCTCTCCTGTGAGGATTGTTCCAACTGAAAGACGAGGGATGTTGAACTGCTGCTCCTGCTGCTGAATTTCGTCCCATATCCTTCCAGTTGAAAGGCCTGTAAATTGCTGGTGCACCTGTGGGGGAAAAAGGAGCCACTGTCATCATGTGAGGGATTGAGACGGAGAGATGTGCTGAAATGTCTCTCATCACAGAACTGGAAAGGCTCAGTCACCATGTATCAGTTATCCTTGGCATCTCATGCGATGCTTAACTAGATCTCACTGGCCTGTTGCTGCGAGGGGCCGTCCTGCCCTTCACCCTCTGCTTGTTCATTTTCCACAGGGTCCAAAAGCTGCCCTGTGGCCACAGGGTGAGTCTGGTTGTTTTGTCAACCCGAATGAAAATGAGCATTGAGAGAAGTTGATCTTTTGTTAGTTGTAGTGAACTGCAGCAGCTCACGCTGTGTAGTTGCTAGGTGAGTGTTGTGTTGAGCATGAAAGGTTGCAGGACAAAACCAGCATTGTTTTTGGCCTCAGCGTATGACCAGACTGGTTAAAGCTACTCCGAAACTACATTCTTCCCTTGCACATTGCTGGTTATTCCTCCTTGCAGTGAAACTAGTTCCAGTAATAACAGTGCAGCTGCTCTAATCAAACAAGGTGTCAGATTTTTTTAAAGCATCTTAAATTTTATAGGTTGAAATCTGTAAGCATATGTAAGTCTGGGGATTATGTCTATTGTCCTGTCTGTGTGGAAAGTTTAAAATCATTTACATAATTCATCAGTGAAATCATCAGAGCACTTCTCTCCAATAGTTCAGCTTCTCAGTGGGGCAGTCCTAATATGTACAATGAGAAGTGCCTGCTCACTGCATTTGATTTGTAACATCTCCTGGGTTAGTTAGGGCCCTGCAAAATGACTGGCTCTGACAACTTGTTAGGAATAAGTGTGCCCAGCTGCCTGCCTGGCACAACTTGCCTTAAGTCAGTATTTGCTGTGCAGCCTGGCTACTCTTTTCTGTCCCGTGTTCAGGGGCTGGTGTAGGTGCAGAGCACGTTCGGAGTCAGTGTTCACAGCCCGGGGCAGGCGGGTGGGCTGAAGCTCAAAACAGATGGAGCACAACAAGAGGCGTCCTGTGGAGTCTGACGTTCTTACTTAATGGTCTTGGCATGTGCTCTTGTTACAAAACGTGCTGAAATCCACATCTGTGTCCTATGCATTATAGATAAAGGAATTCCAAGAACTGCATGGTCTGGCACAAAAGGAGGTTTCTAATTAAAACAAACAACCTCCACTCTTGTGTGTTCCACAAACTGATGTCTGCTCTAACCGAGTATATCGGAGGCTCTTGGGTATTTCTGCACCTTAGATAGAAGGGCTTGTCTCTCCTGGTCGTTTTGTACTAGAGACAGCTCCTGATATGCTCTTGTAATGCTGAAGAAAATCCTGAGCCAAATTTTGGTATTTAAAAAAATTGCTTTCGCTTAATAACTTAATATTTGATGCAAAGTTAGTAAAAAATGTATGTAACAAACACGTCTAGCAAAAGCCCCCAGAGTTCTGATGCTTCATGTGTAAAGAAGCCTTCTCTGAGCTTTTTGGTCCTTTTCATTCTGCTTTTGAAATTGCAGAATTTCAAAACCTGTGGAAGCATTGGGTTTTTACAGAAGAAAATACCATAGTTGACAATGATACAGTCTCACTGCTGTCAATTTTTAACACTTTTAAGAGCTGCCAAACTAGACTAAAAATTTACTATTGGAGAGTCTAGGTAGGAAAGATCACTGTAAGGTTTTTGCTGACCAGTCTGACTTCAAACATGACTGTCCACGTTGGCACTGAATAATCCATCTGATGAGATGCTTTTGGACAGGAGGGAAATAAAGCACCGCACAGTGACTAACTCTGCACTGAGCTTTTTGCCAGCCATCGCTGTTACTTTGCTCTTCAGTTTATCACTGACAAAATAACAGGGCGTTGCTCCTGTTTGTGTGGTGCTTTATAGCCTGTCTGCAGGCGTGGACATGGAGGTGGGTTTAGCTGGATCAATGTTTTCCCTGCATTTATTATCTCTGAAACATTGCTCACGTATCCTGAAGACAGTTGGAACTTGCATTTGATGTCAAAAACTCAGTGCAGTTTATTTCGAGAGACTTCATCCTGGCTTTAAGGGCAAGGGTTCCCAAAGCAGAATGGTTCCTGACGTGAGAAGTCTGACATCATGCTGTACTTTGTTCTTAAAGTAAAGCTGTCGGAACTTGCAGTGCTCAAAGGGGAAAATCAGAAAACAGTTTGTGCTTGTACCTTCCTACCACTGTCTGGTTTTGTTATTTCCTCCCCCCGCCCTGTTTTGTAACTCATCGATCAGAATGAGAAATGAGAGTGAGGAAGATGGTCACTAGCTTAGAGATACCTTGATTAGTTTTTTATAGTACAGTAACATTGTCCTAAACTGTAATATAAAAAACACCCAAAATTTAATTTTTATGCTTTGTACTCTTACTGTTCACTTCTGTTGTAGAAGCTGACCTATTCACATTTTTCAGCAGCAAACTGCTTACTGTTCGCTTGGAAGACGATATATGCACAGAAACACAAAATACATGTTTTCCATGACTGCTTTGGCAGTCATTAATTTGTTGTAGATGCAATATAAGCACCGTTGCTTTTACTATTCTACTTCGAGAACTCTGAGTGGTAGTTTTTCTTGTCTTAAGCATTGAAAGTTAACAGTTAGACAAAAGGAATTTACATTTGTATAACAAGAACAATATGAACGGGGGCAAATCACCTTTCATTTGCATTTGGAAAATGACCTTTCTGAAAAGGCACACATTTCTTTATCTTCGGGTGTCTTAGCCTGTTAATATATTACCAGTGAAGCATATTGGTGTTAACAGAGTTCTTCTCTCAAAAATCCATCTTTGGTTAACCAGCACAGAGTGCATTATCTGTTTCTGAGAGCAAAACCCACCCCTCAAACCGTTAATGTGTGGATCTGAAAAAAAAATTGTTGGGGGTCAAAAGGGAGGAAACTAAGTAGCTTTTAGCACGGTATTTTTGACATTAAGCTACTGATACAACTGCATGAATAAGATGGGTAGAGATTCTGCTTGTTGTCAGTATTGTTGTCTAGCAGGATATTCCCAGAGTTCTCTAAGTACCCAGTATAACTGAGGAAACACTTGGGAATGAGATGTCCAGATGTTATCTCATCAGTATCTGCCAAATACAGAGTTCATGGAAACTTTTTCCTCAGTACGATGGGGAGGTTTGGTTTTTGAATGCTCTAAGAGGCTTCAGAAATAAATTTCTGGATTGTAAGATTAACACAATTGTTTGAAAATCAAGGACCTTAAGGCAAAAAACTGAGATGTAAATAACTTAAAATTATCAAAAGCAAAACCCTGTCTGTGGAAGAGATAAGATATGTTTGCTTTTACTTCAAGAGTTGGTTTTGTGTGGTTCCACTTACTACTTTGCTCAAACTGTGGTGTGATTGTGCCATTTCCTTGGGAGAGGCAGGACCTTTAGGCTGGTCTGTGATGACACCCTTAGGCTCCAGGATGTGTAATGATTAAATGGGAGCCTTTGGGTTTTGAACTTCACTTTTCTCCCTAGAATGGCACAGATTAATATTCCTACATAGTGTGACCAACAGCAGTGTGGACACTGTTTTTTTAATACGTGTGAATGTGTGGTTGCGTGCAGTGTGGTTTGCCTTTCACTGACAGACAGCTCAAAAATAAAATGAGGTTTTCCTTGGAACAAGCAGGAGCATTTTTTCTTTTTTTTTATTTGGGACCACTATTTTAAATGTTAGGAAACTACAACCAGTTATTTTGATGTTGATAATGCTCTAAAAATAGTGACAGAAGATACTCTTAGAACATCAAGCCATGGTTGTGGGTTTTAACTTGTGGAATCCTCTGAAGCCTCTAGCAGACTTGATGTGGGGTGAGAAGCAAAGTTGAGTAAGGTACGCATCTAAATGGAAATCCATTTATTGACATCTTTGAGGACACTAGACACAAAGCTAAGCAAGTAAGTAAATAAGAGAGGTGGTAACTTTTTACTTTCGTTTATGGAAGCCAAGAAACTAAGTGTCAAGTGCATATGTAACTTAACCTCATGACGAAATTAAACAGCTCGTTTTAGGTTTGTAAAATGTTCCTGTTAATCTTGTTCAGCACATCATTTGCATTAAATTAGTGATGTCTTTTAGGAACTCTCAGAAGTATCCTAAATTGAGAGGATCATGTCGCTCATGAAAACTGTATGTGTAGGGTGTAGTACCTTCAGGAGCAGTAAGTGTAAAGGACTTTTTGGAAAACAAGAAAGCTCGTAAGTGTCTTTCTCTGTCTTCTGTCAATTACCTTTATTGTGTGAACCCTTTTAAAGCATAATCACCTAAACCAGAGTTTATGCTATGCGACAGTTTGTTTGAACATGCATGTAGTTGTCACCTTTCATCTTTAAACTTAAAAAAAAACTGTGGACTTAATTGTGGTTTTGCTCCTCTGCTTTATAAGTAAGCTTATTCATGCATGTACTAAATAAAAATAGAAAATATCTGCTGAGAACTAGACTTGGTTTGACCTTCTTTAAAAAATGGAAAATAGCAAATTAGTCAGTTGGTTTCTTCTGACATCTCTAATCCATCTGTCAGTCTTTGCTGATCATTCCAAGAAAAGCCCAGTTTAGTAGAAGGACTAGGTCATGCCAGGCTGTCCGAAGAGCTGTGTGAGAAGTGGCTGCAGTCGTTCCTGATTGTTGGCTAGTTCTCACTGTTCAGTTGTGCTCCTGCCTGATACCGCAGCTGGCTCATGTGAGGCCACAAATCTTCTGCTGCCGGTGCTGAGCAGTCATAGCAACAGAGATATCAGAGAGTGGTTCAGGTAGATTTGAAGGAAGATAACTTGTTTGAGGTTTAAATAAGCGTGAGCAGCTTTGGCAGTTAATACTTCTCCAGCAGGGATGAAATGTTGCTATTGGGCTTGAGCTAAGAGCTAGGTGGAACACTGCAGTTCTCTAAAGGTTGCTCTGTATTAGAGGCAATCAGTGTTTGCTCTTTATCACGTGGAGGTGTTACAGATCCCTCCTTTCAGTTCCTCGTGTGAGTGCTTGGAAGGTGTGAGCTCACCTGCCGAGTGCTCTGCACACGTAGGCCGGGTCAGTGAGTCAGCAACGGGAAGGAGCACAGGGGCTGTCAGGACTCTGTTACAGCAGCACTCAAACATGTGTGTGGAAATCCAGCAGTGAATAGGTGGTCACGCAGAGAAGTGACTAAGTTTTATAACAACTTCTATTCCTGTTACGTTTCCTACGTGCTTTCCAGTACTAGCTTTTTGAAGTTTTCTGTACTGCGGGGTTTCTTGGGCATTTTGACTTTGTTTTGAGCAGGATTTGGGAGCCAGTGGGGATTTTAGTCTTCGATTCTGTTTTTTTAGTGACATGTTGATGGTATCTCCAGGCTTGTGCCCTTCTGTTTAAATGTGCCTAAGGCATATTGAGTTTGTGTCCAGCAGCACAAGGGAAGCTGGCTGGTCCTGGACACGGGTTTTGGATGTGATCTCCAGGCATAGGCACAGACTGTTCCAGCGAGGTTGATGTGTAAATAAGTAGCTTCTCCCCAAGTACTTCTGCACTCTGTGGGATCCGTGTGTGATCAGGAGGTGAGTTGATTCACAGGGTTTATGTACCAGTAGTGCCTGGAGAGCTGTGTTAGAGCACCGATGCAGCTGGTCCATGTGAGAGAGTTTCCAGGCTGACTCATTAGAGAGGGCAGCCTGGATTTTGCTTCAGGAGTTGTTTTTTAGCAGCACCTTGTTCCAGATTGCCACAGGACCCTGAGAGTGGGCTGTTAGAGCAAACATCCAGTAGGTTTGTTGCTGGGCAGTGGAACTTGAGGGACTTGTGTTTGTATCTTGCTGGCTGATGAACTGCCCTGCTACACTGCAAGCTGTGGGTTGGAAATTCAAGGGTAATTCTTGCTGAAGGAGGTAACACATCTGATGTGTGTTTAGGTACCAAGGTAATGATTAATTAAGAGCACTCTCTGATCTCTATTGTGTTATGTAGGGTTTTTTAGTGGCAACTAGAATGAGAAACAGGCAACCTAGAAAAATGCTATAAAGGTTTACAGTGCTTTCAACTCCTTGAGTGTATGGAGAAAGCAAACAGCAGTTCTGAGGAGGATGCATTTATAGTTGGATTTTGCTCTAGCTAATGGCAGGAAAGGAACACCCTCATGTTGGATTGCAAAAAAAAAAAATTCTCTGCGTAGAAAATGGGTTAAAAGTTTGAATGGTCTTTAGGCATCTAAATTTTGTTTTCTCTGAGAGAAGCCTGGTGAGCCCACCTTAGTGATCACTGTTACTGCTGTGTCTTGGCCACAAGTACATCAGCATTTCCATGCAGATTCCAGTGAGATCATCCCTCACAGGAGAGAATTTTTTTTCTGAATCTTTTGTTGTGCTCTTTCTAGACTTCTTTCAAGGTGCAGGCAGGGCTGCTTCCATGTTGAGACAACTTGCAGAGTATCTGGCAACACCTTCCCTAATTTGGGGCAAGTTGATAAATATTTCGTAAACACGGGTGGATAGGATACATGTAACAGAGCCTGGAGGTCTGCAATGGTAGACAGGTTTGATTGTCTCCTGTCAGACTGCTTGCAATTATTATACTTAATGCCTATTAAAAAAAAATGCTCCTGGCATGGCAAAGTCCCACTTTCTAGTGTCATTGGGAGGGATGTAACTTTTCCCCTTAAAACTTTAGGGTGACTTCTGACTCCTTGGGTAATTGCATTGCTGTTGGTTATGTTGTGATTTGGAAGAATCTGGCAGTTGCTTTGGAGAATTCCAGCGTTCTAAGGTGGAAAGTTAATAGCCTTCTTGCTCTGCTCAAGAATGTGCTTTATTCAGATCTGTCAGTGCTTCTGGGTGTATTCTTTAACTGTTAAGACTTTTTCTCCTTTGGCTTTTGGTGGTACTCTCTAAAAATGCTATGAGGATTTTAACAGACCTGTTTCTGATCGCATTCCTGTCTTTTGATAACTGTAATCTGCTGAAGGAGTTGCTGAGTTTGTTTATTAGCAGATGTGTTTTTTTAATAGGATTCATGTGATTTCCCCCACCCACCCCTGCTCCTTGCCCAATGTGGAAATAAAACAAAGATAAGTTTGGTGTGGGGTTCAGGAGCTTATCCTCATGCTCCCCTCTCCCTGTGCAGACAAACATTTTGGTCAGTGTAGTCTTTGTAGTTACTCGAATACGTAGCATTTTGCTGTAGATCGTTGTGGTTGGTATTGTGTAACTGCATGGCAGAATGGAGCTAAATTCTTTCAGGGGCTGGACAGAAAGACTTTGTCTAGTGTAGTGCTTTTCAAAAAACATTCAGGACAAAAAGGCCGGGGTGAGCTTTTATTTGTGTGGACATGTGAAAGCGTAGGCGGCTTAGTCTGGAACTTACGACCCAGTTGTGAACCTCAGGGGGAGGTGGCAAGGCATGGCTTGAAGGTCTCGCTTTTTTGGCAGTGTCTTGGGTTTGTGTGGCAAGGTTTTGGTAGCGGAGGAGTTACAGAGGTGGCTTCTGCGAGGAGCTGCTGGAAGCTTCCCCTGTCTCCAATGGAGCCGATGCCAGCTGGCTCCAAGACGGACCCACTGCTGGCCACGGCTGTGCCCCTCAGTGACAGTGGGTAGCACTTCTGGGATAACAGATTTCAGAAAATGAAGAAGAAAACTGCACAACAGCGGACAAAAGAGTGAGAATATATGAGGGAAAGAACTCTGCAGACACCAGGGTCAGTGGAGAAGTAGGAGGAGGTGCTCCAGATGCTGGAACAGGGTCCCCTGCAGCCTGTGGTGAATGAAGACCGTGGTGAGGCAGCTGTGTCCCTACAGCACATGCAAGGCTGAGCACATGGGGCTGAGATCCACCTGCAGCCCTTGGAGGACCCCACAGTGGAGCAGGAGGACGCTCAAAGGAGGCTGTGACTGCCGTGCTGGGTCAGGGTCCTGGCAGGAGCTGTGGCCCTGCGGAGAGAGGAGCTTGCGCTGTGGCAGATTTGCTGGCAGGGCTTGTGATCCTGCAGGGATCCAACGCTGGAGCAGCCTGTTCCTGAAGGACTGCAGCCCGTGGGAGGGTTCCATGCTAGGGCAGTTTGTGAAGAACTGCAACCTGTGGCCAAGGCTCACACTGGAGCAGTTCATGGAGGAGTGGGAGGGACCCCATGCTGGAACAGGGGAGGAATGTGAGGAGTCTTCTTCCCGAGGAGGAAGGAGTAACAGAGACCAAGTATGATGAACTGACTGTAATTCCCACTCCCCTTCCCCTGTGCTGCTGGTGGGGAAGGAGGTAGAGAATTTGGAAGTGAAGTTGAGCCTGCGAAGAAGGGATGGTGGTGGTGGAGGGAAGATGGTTAAGATTTATCCTTATTTCTCTCTGATTTGATTGGCAATAAACTAATTTTTCTTCCCAAGCCAAATTAATAATTGCTTGTGATGGTAATTGGTGAGTGTCAACCCACCACATTTAGGGTTTTTTTTGTTTTTTTTTTTTTCCCCCTGAATAGGATTCTTACAAATACTCCTTACACCTTATTTTGAGCATGAGGGCACCACAGAGATGCATAGCATGTAGAGCTTACTGCATAACTGATTAGCCTTTACCGTTTGGTAGCCAAAAAAAGAAGGAAAAAAAAATCCAAACTGCTTCTCTTTGATTGGAGTGGCTTAGAAGTGTATGAGTAGCACACAGTCTAAGCAAGAATGCATTTAATGTTCCAGTATGTGCCAATTGAAACCTCAGTGGACGTGTTGATAAGGCTGTGTCCATATCTGCCTTTTTACAGCCAAGAACAGCCAAAGAGTCCAGTGTTCTCTAGATTTTTTGTTTTGCTATTTAGTTTCCGTTAGCAAACTTCCCTTCGAATGAAATCTTGCTTAGACTGAACTTGCTAAACCATACATGGAATAGTAATTATAGCTCATTGAGAAGCAAAATGTAGCTGCACACATTAGCAAGTGTCTGGCTCTGTATCTGTGCCAATATCTTCAGTCTGTCAGTGGGTGGGCAAATGGGTGTCATCTCTGTTATCAGACTTGTTAAGTAAAGGGAGCTTAGAGAATGGCATTGTCTCCGAAGTATCTGATACTCAACGAGTTTCCTGAATTGCTCTTACTATTAGGCAAGGGCCAGGACTGTTCCCTTTTTGCATTTCAGAGGAGTGAAAGAATAAAGTGCCAAACGCTGGTCCTCGCTTCGGGCAGTTCTTTGGCAATGTGAACAGACCCAAGCCTTAAATGCACTGTTGGTTTAATGGCTTGGTGTTCGGGGAGTCTGGATGCCAAGGCGTCCTTTTCAGCGACTTGGTGGCTTTCGTTTGTGTCTTGGTTTCTTTTAGTTCTTTTTTTTGCAAACTTGGCCTTAGAGTTGTTTACTATCCAGGTTAAATATACTCAGCGCCAGAGATATGTGTACAGGTGACTGATTTTTCAGTTATCAATCAGATGCAAACTCAGTTGCTTTGCTTCAGAAATGAGCTTTTCAAGCAGTTGTTCACTTTAAAGCTTTCAAAACTGTAAGCCCATAGATGATGTGACAATCCAGGCAGTGGGTTATGTTTTTTTAAAAATACAGCTATACGGATACACAAATACACTGTTTTGTTCAGATTTAAAGCCTCTTTGATACATATTTTTCTTGGTATTTTGATCTCCAGGTATATTTGAGAAACATTTCTCTTTAAATTAGGGAAAAGACCTGTAGAGGAAGGGGCTGTACCAAAAAAGGAATGTTAGTTGCTGAGTCCAGCTGAAAAACTGAAATAGCTGGGCTTACAACTGGCAGTGAAATTACATTGGTAAGCAGGATTATCCATATATCTACTAGTAAAATAAAGTAAATGACATCCTACTCGGCTGAAATCTGTTTCCATCTGTGGAAACTGGCTTTGTTTTTATCTGCGTGCTGATGTTCCAGTGTGAAATACAAACAGCCCTTTAAAAACAACAACTCAAGCTTTTAAATTTGAAAAGCCACGGAGTAATTGGGCACATCCTTTAAGTGTGTTGTGCAGTTACTGTTGAAATACCAGAGGATGGGTGTGCTTCTAATGTGTAGAGTAGGTGTTGCTGACAGCTTTGAGATGTTGGAAGGTAGCGATGCAAACAGGAAAAAGCCCGGAACGCGGTGGGCTGTTACCTCCGTGTTCCTGCCCCAGCCAACTGCAGGGAGCTCTCCTTTGCCAGTACGCTGATCTGTCGTGTGGAGATGGAGGGTAAAAGTCAATTTGCTGACCTTCAGCTACACTCACTGTTGACAAGTTGGCTTTTCTGCCGTAAAATTGCCTGGTAGCTTTAACTAAGGTTCCAGGACTTTCCCTGGAGAAGGAGGCAGTGGTGCCAGTTGGCAGCAGCATCCTGCCACGCTTTCAGTGTCAGCTCTGACTGGAAGGAGATAAAAACTTCACTGCTTCCTATTATTACTGGCTAAATGTGCTGATGTTTTGTTTCAATCCTATCTACCCGCTTCTAGTGTTCAAGTGACAGTTTTTCCAACACTTCGGTGTCACATCAGTATTGAACACTAAAGATATGTGGTGTCCGTTCTTTGATTTTTAAGTGACTTCTGCAAGAATTCTTTAAAAGAAAAAGTGACTACTAAAATAGGGGCTTTTCGAAGTCCTGATTTGACCAGTATTGAGTAACACAAAGACTTGCTAGATGGGAAGAACCTTTATTGTCCTTGTCTTGTGCAAGTGTTCTCATTTAACTTGAGGTCATCTTTAGCTTTGTGACCATCGTGCTGTTACTGTAATAAGCTTTCTGCTTGAAGATCAGTTGCTCTTGAAGAAGTATTCTCCAAGTTCTGTTTTGCTCCAGTTCATGTTTATACTGTTTTTTTAAGGACGACACATTCAGAGGATAAATTGCTGTTTAAATTTAAAAATACAATTTTTTTTTTTTTTCAATCAAAGCCATGCTATCTGACAGTCAAGTGAGTGGGAAAGTAGATGAAAAATCTGTTTAAGTGAGAGACAAATGGTTTCTCTTTCAAATTCTTCATCACAAGTATAATAGCACTGCTGGTGTGGAGAGAGTCTTTTGGTGTGGACAGACTGCAGGACTGGTTTTACTTGTGGCTGAACCAGAACACAAACTGGTTTTAAGTTATCTATTATCATCAGTCTTACAAAACAGTTTGTCTTTTGTCCTCAGGGCATGCAGCCTTTTCTGTTCACGTTGTTCCAGTTTTGCTTATCATGGAGCTTCCTCCGAAGAACCTATAACACAGTGGGGTTTGGTTTGGTGTTTTTTTTTTTCTGTCAAGCCTAGATAACGGGATTTTTTTATCAAGTTGGCTGCATTGCTCTAATGATGTACTGTCACTGTTTTGTCATCTACAGTATAACAAATCCTGAAAACTCTCTTTACTTTCCAATAGGCTGGTGTTTGGGATGCTGTATCCTGCATATTACTCATACAAAGCTGTGAAGACAAAAAATGTGAAGGAATATGTAAGTCTCATTCCTTTTAATTGTTTAATCACATGCCTCTGCTGACATCTGTGATATTTTCATTATGCAGTGCAGTAAATCATTTGAAAGCTCGACTGATCTTAGTGTGATATGCAACATCTGTGTGAGCCTAGTGGCAATCCTGTGATTTTTGTTTGGAGGGCTAAAGTTAAGGTGTCTCAGACTCTTCATAGTTTCATGCTGAAACATGTCCAACACACTATGCTGTATATGGATATTTTTAGGAGGATTTTTAACGGACATCTTAAAGTCTTGGCTGCATTTCAGCCAGGTGCCCAAAGTAATGCACTTTTGGGCATGGGGTAGAATGAAAGTTTTCTAATTCCACCTTCACCTGCAGTATAATCAACAAGTGGTTCTGAGTGACCTCTAGGAGAGTAGCAGCAGTTTGCCGTTGAAGGACCTCAAAAGGGAATTCAGAAACCTACCTGAGAAAAGGGTAGCTCTGCTTAAGCTGTTTTTCCTCAAAGAGGAGAAAAAACATAACCAGGGAAGGAAAAAAAAATTGGTTAAGGTAATGTGGAGAAAAGTAGAACAGGCAGAAGAGAAAGATGGAGAAAAACACAATTATAGTTACTGCAGTTTTGAATTAAGCTATTAAATTAATGACCTGTCAGTGTGAGCAATGATGAGAACCACAAGAATGTTACCCAGTTGCAGTCACAAGGAGCTTTGGTCACTGAGTTACTTCCCTCTTTTAAGAGGCAGCCTGACTTGATTTCCACAGCTAAACCTGTGTTCTGTCCTGGCTCCTGTCCTTCACTGGGCTGCCTGACTCAGGGTGGGCAGGGCCAGCAGTTCCTCCAGCTCAGCCGTGACCTGGGGCTGCTGTCTGGGTGTGTGATGTCTCCACTTTGTACTTGGTTGGAGTAGTAGAATGTAGTAGGTGTTGTTCCTCCCCTTGAATGTCTTAATTTAGTCTGGTCACTCCATCAGGGCTCCCGAGTGGACATCATATTCTGTGTAAAAGCTGATTAGAACTTATTTGTGCAGCTAGGGCTGGTGCCTGCCAGAGCTAAGCTTATGGGAGAAAAAAATCCCCGTCAAAACCAAGAGAAGAATTCCCTCCATCTCACGCTTACTTTACCCTGTCAGGCAAGTCTGTAATGCAAAGAATTTATAATCTGCTTTTCCTTCCTGCTCCTTCAAAAGGGATCCTCAGGCTAAGTAGGGGATAGCAGTTTCCTACTCAAATAAAGGCAATTTTTAATTTAAAAGGTTACCATTGCCTCTTGGAATATGTTTTCTAGAAAAAGAGCAGTAATGTTTGTAGAATGCTGAGATTTTTTGCTCATCTCAGTTGTCCAGTTAGCTATGACTTACTTTTTTTTTAGAGATACCTATGCCCAAGAAGGACAGCTGTCATTTACCTAGGACCCCCCTAGGAGGGTCTGGAATTGTATTTTTCCAGCTTTTTAGTGTGAGCCTGTGGTCTCTGAGCAGTCTCAGAAGTTACACTTGGATGCAAAATGTTCGTGGGGCCGAGATGAATAAGACCCATCACAGTGACTTTTTCATTAGCAGGGAATGATGCCGACTATCAGGGAATTGACACTCGACCCAACCAGCAGTGGAGTGGTCAGATAGGTCTTAGGGTTGATCCATGGCTCTCATTTTCCCAGCTGGGTCATTTTCCTTCACAGAGAGAGGGAAGGTCTAACTGCAGCCTCCCAAATGACACGGGTGTGCTGCCAGTCACATTGTGGCCCAAGAACACTTCCTTTCCAGGGTTGCCTGTGGCTCAGGAGCCATCTGTGTTTGTTGCTGGATTGAAAGAGCTTTGTAACAGTGCTATTTTTTTTTTACTCAGTCACTGCTTCCACTAGTGAAAACAAACAAAAAGAACAGACATCTCGACTCGAGTAGGTCATGATACAGCAAACTGTTCAAAGATTATTTCTAGGGGAAAAAGTGTGTTGTGCTGATTGTGATGATTTACAAGACTTATGGACTTTAGTGCTAGAAATTAGGATCTGTGCCTTTGAGGAGATTTATTTGTTCTTGTAATTACTCTGATTTAATGAGGTTGACTAAGATACTTGAAGTTTTTTCACTGTATTACACCAAAGCACTTGTAATAAGCATCTGAAATGTAGTTTAGAAGGCTGAACAGACCAGCCTTCTCAAATCCTGGCTTCAAAATCCTGACTTGAAAGAATGTGCTTCAGCCAGAGCCAACAAAGATGAGCTTAACACTTGGATGGTGGAAAAAAAACCCTTCAACAAAACAAATCTGTAATCACCCTTTTAACATGAAAAGCAAAACTCATTCAAAGCTTCTGTAACTTCATCTTTGAGAATTAAGTAGATGATAGTCTTCTGGGTGGTGTAAAATCTGACCTTCAGTTTTTCATGTTTGGTGGGGTTTTTTTTCCTGGTATGAAAACCACTTTGAGTCACTCGGGTTCGTTTATCAAGGATACTTTGGTACCTAATGCATTAGTTGTACTTGAATATCATTTGTGTTTTATAGAATCTTTGCCCAGACCTCAGCAGGACTCCTGGCAGATCCCATATGCCCATATTCCACTTCCACTGTTTTCCTAGTTGAATAACTAGATGTTGATTAAAGAAAGAATAGCATGCATAAAATATATTGGAAAAAATTCAGTCTTGCATGGCATCTTAAAAATTGCATTGCATTATGCTTAGCTTGATGGGGTGAGGTTGGGTTTAATTTTATTTTTATTCAGGTGTTGACTGTGGTTCATGGAAGGGTCACCAGTCTAAATATCACATGGCCTGTCAGCAATGACTTCAGCTGTTGTGTAGGTTTGTCTTAGTTTATTCAAGCTTGAAATATCTAAATCCTCTGAGAGACTAAAGTGAAGAATGTCATCACATGACTGAGTTTCTTTTCAAACTGAAATGCAGAAAAGCGTTTAAGATAAATGGGTCTCAAGTTCTGACAAAGGAAGTGGTTTTAAACCATGAGGCACAGCTATGAAGAAGGCAGCAGCGTATCATTAGGTTTTGAGTACTTATTTAAGTCCACTTCACAAAAAAGATTGTTTTAGAAGTGAAGATTAAATCTGAGTCATGTCCTCTGTAGGAAAGTGTATATATTCCTCCTTATGAAAGAGAGTACTATGAATTTAGGACTCAAACTAGTCTCTAATAATTGTGGTGGGTTAGATTCAGTTTTGTTTGTTTGTTTTGGGGCTTGTTTGTTGTTGTTTGGTTTTTTTTATTTTTGTTTTTAAATGCTTTTGTCTTGTTTGGGGTTTTTTTCTAGCATAGATAGGGCTGAAATGTAAAGAACATGTGGATGTTCAGTTAGTACAAATAACCAGTGGTTGGTTTGCACTGACTCACTTTGGAAATACATTGCGTTGGGCAGCTGATAGCTTGGAGAAGACAAATGCATCAACTACTCCTATGGTATTTATTCTGAAAGATATAATCAGCTTAGATGACCAAATTTGAACAAATGCTCAAGAAAAAAGAGGTTTAGTGAACTGTTACAAAACAGAACTAAACCCTGTATTTTGAGAGCATTGTCTGATTTCAAGGCACTGATATGTAGTGTAAACCTTAAAACAAACAAGCAGACATGAACAGCTGTAAGCCTCTGAAGCATTAACATTCTTGCATGTGAGCTTCTTTATTAACAAGAATTTTGTGATTCTCAGTGTATCAATAGAATTAAATTTCCATGAAAATGCTTTTTTTGCTGCCTTGCCTTGCTGTTAAGACTGTAATGTTAAGCACACAGAGGTAAATTAATGGCAGCACATGATGGCTGAATAGCGTGTTGTGAGGTGAAAGCAGGGGCTGCCTCACCAATGCTGACTTTGGTGTGTGTGGTATCAACTTCTGGGTGAGTGGGGAGGAGAATGAAATGTCCTATAGAGCTATAGTGGGAACTGAACTTCATGCTTAGGATAATCTACCAGCTCTTTGCAGTGTTTTTTTTTCTAACCACTAAAGCTTTGTAGAGGCAGAATCAATGCTGTGAAGCCAGCCTAGGTGAGGTGGTGACCCTGGTGAATCACTGAGCTTGCTGCAGCTGCCACCAGTTCTGCTTATGAACAGAAATCCTTCCGGACCTTCCTGTAATTTCACTCGAAACCTGGTTTATGCAGACTGAGATACTGCTGAGTGTCTTGTCTCGACAGCTCTGAACAGACTGTACAGTGTGTAGTGTGTTCTGTGTAAAGGTGAAATCAAAATTCTTACTGGAGATGGTGTTTTCATTTTCAGGTTCGCTGGATGATGTATTGGATTGTGTTTGCTCTGTACACGGTCACTGAAACAATAACCGACCTAACAGTCTCTTGGTAAGAGCCTGCTGTTTATGAACTCTAGGAAGAACTGTATTTGTTTTGGATGTTCTTGGATTTGTAATGATTCATTTTGTGTACAGAAGTTGTGCTTGTTGACAGCCCTTTTTCCAGGCAAAGGTCTCAGTGCATGTGATGAGCAGCATCTATTGCAGGTTTGCTGCACTGTCATTTGTAGGGTGGGGACTGTAACACTTCCACCTTTGCTGTAGAAACTGAATAGGGGAATGGAACTCTTAAAAGGACGGGCTGGAATGTGTAATGCAAAGCAAGTACATTAACTGTTTTCACTTCTTAAATTACAATGGTCAAAAAAATTAAATCCATAAATCTAACTCATTCAATTTTTGTCTAATGTAACTTGTATGTGAAGAATCCTATATTCTAATATGTAACTGTGTTTTTTGAAGAGATCTCTTCATGGTGATTAATTACTGTGCATTTTCTTACTGCAGTTGCTGATTTTGTGCAACCTTTAACTTGTCTGTAGGTTTCCACTGTACTATGAACTGAAGATAGCTTTTGTTATCTGGCTCCTTTCCCCATATACCAGAGGGGCAAGTTTAATCTACAGAAAATTTCTCCACCCGCTGCTTTCTTCCAAAGAAAGGGTAAGAAAGAACTTGTCCGGTTTTTGATGCCTAATATGGACATGCCATGTGCTGCAGTGCTGGTGCTGGCCGCACAGTAGAAGCGGAGCAGCGGTGCTGGTTTGCAGGCAGCACGCGCTTGGACTGGCAGGGCCGAGTGCACACGGCTGGCTCTGTGTGTGCCGCTGTTTAACTTGCCTGAGCAGGCGGTGTCCTGCTCTCTGTTGACATCGGAGTTCCCTGCTCCACGTTGTGCCCTTCGAGGAGCCCAGCAGAGTGGAAGTGATGCAGTTTGACTCTCTGCTGCAAGAACACGTGCAGCGTGCTCTGTGCAGGAGCACACACGCAGCTTTACTAAAAGCTGTTCATGTTACTATTTGTTCTGGCATAACCTGGTGATCACACTCATCAGGTGACTGACATCAGGGGCATTTCTGGTGGGGAAACTGACAGGATAAGAGGAGAGACTTCTTACTGAGGTTTAAGGGAAGACTTGGCTGCAACAGTAAATACTCAAACAGAAAATAGCTGGAGGATGTTTAGCTTTAGCCCAAGTCTGACAGGGCTGCAGCTCTGCTCAGCTCTTCTTCAGCATCCTGTTTGGATGTGTGGAAAGAGCAATTAGCAGAGCTGTGAAGACTGCCACTGGGAAACCTCTCAGTCCACAAACAGCATTCCTGAAGGTCAGTGCTAGGCTTGGCCTTTGTTAGGCAAAGGAGGTAGCTGGCATGATGGCCACTGATACCGGCAATAAGGGCATCTTGACCTTCTGAAAGTGGAGCTGTAAACTGTCTGCAACTTGGGAAGCTCGAGATGTTTCCCTGTGAGCTGTTGGGAAGTACCTTGCAGCCTTGATCTCCAACCTCAGGCACTTAATCACAGCTGGGGATAAATGCCATGACTATTGTCCTTGGTACTTAACTATGCCAAAGCTCTGCAAGTTCTTTGTGAGCTGGCTCTGCCTCTCTAAGGAGCTCTGATTTCATGTTATTTCTTGAAAGGCTTTTGTCCAACAAGTTAAGCTTATTCTCTGTAAGGAACTTGCTGTGTAGCTGCAACATTTCTGAGCTGGACAAAAGTGATCTGTTTTATCTTCTTGTTTGACCAGGTGTAATCCTTTTTAAATGAGAGAGTTGTACTGAATGAAGCACCAGTATACAAACACAAGAGTAGCTATCCCATAAAGTATTTCCTTAAACACCTTTTGTCTTCCTTTACTGATGGAAAAATAATACTGTGGGGTAACATTGCTCTGTTATGAACAGCCTTCTAAAATGTAAATGTGTTTTGCTTTTAGGAGATTGACGAGTACATCGTGCAGGCCAAAGAAAGAGGCTATGAGACCATGGTGAATTTTGGAAGGCAAGGGTTGAATTTGGCAGCAACTGCTGCAGTGACAGCAGCTGTAAAGGTAACTTTCTGCTTGCATTATTTGCTTTTTACCTTGATACAGAACAGTGTAATTGTACTGAGGATTTGCCATTCCTAAACAAAAAGATAAAGTCTGCAGGTGTATTGAAAACCTGGAACACATCTAAAAGCTGGTAGCATTGTACTCCTCCTCGTACTTTGTTAGTTTAAGGTGGCTTGTAGTTACTTCTTGGATGATGGGGATCAGTTGACTCTAGTTCACAAGGTACCATGCAGTTTTCTGAGCAGGCTTTTGGTAAAGATGACTGTTGTTTCTTTTCTGTCCCTGTTGTGTGTTCTTGTTGGTAAACAAACAATTTAAAGGATTTCTGGCTTTTCTGCTGTCTTTCTCCAATCAACTCGAGGTAACTCCACATATGAATTAAGGCATGAAAGATTACTACCATGGGTAAAAGTTCTCTTTGACACAATTAACTTGTTTGCAACTTGTTGAGTGAATTATTAAATTAATACACTAAGCATAAGCTTGCCTATGGATGTTTAGCATACACTTTCTTTGTCATGTAATATCCAATAAATCATGAAGTAACCTGTGGTTGTTCCCAGATTTCTACCTTGCTACAAAACTTACCACCTTGAGTTGTATTTCAGAGGGCTCTAGGTTGTAGGGAAAAAAAAAAATACAAGCTTAAACTTAGGACTCCAAGCAGTTTGTGTCCCACTGAAAGGAGTATAACTTCAGACAATGTGTATTCTACCTAATAGTAATTTAAACCAAAACACCAGAAAGAAAAGTATGGAGAGAAAGAGGTGTATGTCCAAGTTAAATGATAGTTTTAAGGCAATCAGGATTAATTTCTTCCTGGAAATAAATGAAACTGCTGTGTTCGCAGTAACAGCTCTGAAAACCTGAACTCTGTTAGCAGATAACGGAAAGCAGTGTAGAGATCCCTGGCTGTTGAAGTTGAGTAGGTACAGATAGCATTTAACTTAAATTTTTGGGCTTCTTTGTGAACTTCTTGTGCTATAAATCAAAGACACTTCTAAAAACTACATTTTCAAATGCTATCTCAAAAAGATTTGGAAAAATAGCCCTGCCTATCTTGTTTGTTTGTTTTCTCTCTTAAAGATACATGTGGGTGGTAGCATAATCACTTTTTGGTTTAAAATATGGTCATAATGCGCTTAAAATACTGAGAATGTGATTAAATTTGATCACTGTGGGGTGTTTTTTGTTATTCAAAATCTCAGTATTGCCTTGAGACATGAAATAATTTAGAATAAAAGAGAGTGCACCTCCAAAGGAATTAAAGTATCCAGAGTGAAAATAGGCTTTTTAAACAAATCCTCAAAGTGCTCTACTGGGAAAAAGTTTAAGAACCGTGCTAAACGCTAAAATGCAAATTCTTTGCCAACTAGTAAATCCTAATTTATTACAATGTGCACCTGTAAGGATACTGATGCTCTGTGTGTGTTCCTTCATGTTTGCCTACAGTTGGATATGGTGTTACAGAAATACTGTAAAATAAATAACACAAATATCTCCTCCTACTTTCTTCTGAAATGATGAATAACTTTCTCCAAAGTGTCTGTGTTTGGATTTCATTGCTATTCAGCTGTGACTGGCAAGATGCCTGCTCAGTTTGTGAAGACTTGTTAAACATGCTCATGAATATTTGTACGGAATTAGTTCAGTGCAGATGAGATGATTGGGCAAAACAACCACCACAATACCAAAGGCCTAAAATAGACATGATTTTTAAACAGTATGGAAGAGGAGACTCTCTGAAAAACCTTTATTTTGGCACGTTAAGCCTCTTGAGTTTGTCATTCCAGAAAGCTGAGCGTGACTTCTCCAGGAAAGCAAACGGACACAATGCATGTGTTCTTGATTTTCGTTCCCTGTTTTTCCAAGAGTTGACTGCTGCCTCCAGCAGGTGAAAAGATTATCCCTTCAGCATGGGCTGGTGGAGCATGCTATGGGATTTCAGGAATGGAGCTGTGTTAGTGGGATCAGTTTTGATGGGAAGGAGGACACACTTTAATCATTCTTTTCTTTACTTTTTTTAAAGCATGCGTGCTTATTCTGATGTAGCAGGTCTCAAATTAGGAGAGGGGGAGTTAAACATATGTGTGAGGTTAAACCTCTGTCAGAGACACTAAAGTATCCAAGCAAACTACTTATGCTGACTTGGGGAGGGTGGTAAAATTGCTTGGAAACTTGCTGAAATGTTTTCAAGATCAAATGTGGGAAAGAGTGACTTTCTCCAAGGGCTGTCAAAGGAATAGGGGATTACCATTAAAAGGCTGGTTGACTCTGTTAGTGGGGCTGGAGCAGCCAGCCAGGTCAGTCTGCTGAAATCTGGCACAGATTTAAAGCTGCTCCACTGTCGTTAAATCAAAATGTAATTGGCAGGAGCAGTGGCTTATAGCTTACGTTCCCATACTGATATTTTTAGCTGGCACCAGTTAGCCAGTGTTCATAGAAAATTTAGTGTTTCAAAACCTGCTAAATAGCATACATTAGCAAAATAAATTGTGTTAAATTAGCATGTCAGAAAACAAATCTTTGTAAAATCTGATATCAGGAGACTCAAAGGTGAAATAATCTATGCTGAGTTTTTATATACCAGAGGAAGTTTTTATTAGTGAAAGAAATGGAAACAAGATGCCTTTAATGATATAAAAGTTGTTGGAGCACTTTCAACTCAATGGTATATGGATTTGGGTTAATTATATCCACAACACTAAGTTCCACTGATACATCTCATATTTTGATGCATCTGTCTTTCAGGTCCTCTGAGGTGCTGCTTGTCTCTGTATGTTTCAGTTTTTGCCAACCCCTAAATCCTGACTTGTTCAGCTACCAGTGGGAGCTGGTTTCTTTATCGCTGTGAGCTGGGTTGTGCTAATAAAGCTGTGAACTGCTCTGTCCCTCTTCCTGAGGTCACACAGTGTTCATTTGTGAAGTGTTGGTAGTGATGATAATATGTTTTGAGGGCTGCGTTCCTGAATGTCTTTTAGCCACCCTGAGCCTGCTGCCTCTTTGCTGGCTGGGCATCGTTCTCGTGGCCTTGCTCGGAGCTCCCCGTGTTCCCACTGCGGGCATGGCAGAGGAAGGAGGTGTCTCACAGCCAGCTGTGGCACACAGCCAGCAGCACTGTGAGCAGCAGCGCTGCTTTCATCCTCCTCCCTGCTGGGATGCCTGGCCTGCTGCAGAGGTCACTCACGGGACAGCAGCCCCTCTCCAGCCTGAGAGGGAACAGGAGTCATTCCCTGTCAGCTCCCATCGGATCAGGGAGGGAACAGCTGAGAATGTGGGTGCTGCAGCTCTGCAGCCACGGAGCTCCAGGCAGCTCTGTGGACACAGAGTCCATTGAGAACTTGTCCAGGGAAGGCAAGCAGCTTTAGTCTGTGATCCTGGCCTCTGAGGGCTGTAAGTCCAATTTAAACAACAAAAAGAGTCCCGAGGCACACACAATGTGGTGTTTGTTTGCAGCAACTTCCCTGGGTTAAGCATATAGACTATGAAATGATATGCTCAATAACAGAATAGATAATGGCACTGCATATACCAGGGGCAGGTGATGAGACTGAATACTAACAGCTTGCTAGAGGCTGAGTTGTCCTGAAAGGAGACCCTTAAGTAGGGTCATTTTTTTTTATAAAAAAAATGGTTTTGTGAATGTATTGCAGCTTTAATTAGTGTTTCACGTTGGTCACTGGTAATGAATGTAGACTCTGAAAAGCGTTTAATATGTCTTATGAAATGCTATTGAATAATTAAGCCAAGTTATTCTTTAAGACTTGCATTTTGTTTAAGACAACAGATCTTCATTTAAAATGTTTGCTTACATAGAAATTTGAGCGCTGAAGTTCTTCTGTGATTGTAAATGTGTGTGACTCAATCAATCCTTTGTGCTCCAGTTTAGTTGGCAGCCTCTGGGCTGGATGCAGCCTGATGTATTTCTTCCTTTCTGGGAGGAGGTGCTGACATACTGGGCTACCAATGTAGACGGGGTGACTGCTCTCCTACCTTCTCCTGAGCAGCACCTCGGGGTGTGGGTATCTGGGGAGAGGTGATGGCTGCTGCCGTGTCCATGGCATGGCACTGGAAGAGGGAGATCCCCCTTCAGCTCTACCTGCAACTGGATTGCTCTGCCTGTGGGTTTTTGGGCGCAAACATGTTGCTTCCCACTGTCACTAATAACTCTATGGACTTTCAATCCAGGTATCAAAGCCCTTAAAGCATTATTATTCTAAATGTGAATGCTACTCTCACATTTCCTGCAGCAGAAGGTATTTAATGTCACATTTCCTGCTGCAGGAAGGAATTTAATATTTTTCAGCCAGACTTTTATCCTGAGCTGATGGTAATCCAGATCCTCACAGAATGCTTTGTTTCAGCAGAAAGCAATTACCTACTGCTTTTGGGCACGGGGGTGGAGGGATCTTCTTAAGTCCTAAATGCAGTTGTGAGCACAGTGATGTGCACACCCACACAAAACACCTTGGAATTTGTCCTTCAATTAGTCTATGCAGTGTAGTGCAGCAGAACTCAGTCTTCCTTTGGCTAGACTGGATCTTCCTAGGGGTGGGATGGAGACCGGGGGCACTGTAGGGAGCACCTGCATAGGATTAGCTCAGTGTGATGGTGACTGTCCTGCACAGCAGTGCTGGTGCAACTCCACTTCCCACTGTGACTCTGGGGCATGTGTGCTGCATCTCTTATTTGTGTATGTATCCTTTCAAACTTCTTAATGTTTGCTGTGTGTAACTTGAGTAAAACTTTCCATCTTGGCCAGTGCTTTTGGAATGAAGGGCTGATTGTATGACTCCTTAGGTCCTCCCTGAATGAGGCAGTGCTCCACAGGAGCTCTAGCTCAAGCATGCAATTTGGTTAAGGGCACAATGTTATTTTATGGCACGCAGTTGACTTTTTTTTCCCCTTTGTAAAACAAAATTCTCTGCCCAAAAGCTGCACTGGAAAATAAGGCTGAACGTTTCCAGCTTGGATCTCGTCCTCTGTCTACAGCAGAATAAGAAATACAGGCTTGTAATGTGAATTCTCCTTAGCATGTTAGTTGTTATAGGCTTCATTTTGTTATCCTGTACAATTTCCAAATGTCTTTTTGTAGTATATCATATGATGAATGACCTTACTGGGCAACTGTTATTCAAGTGTGTCTTTCCATACTTCTGCTTCTGGCCAAAGCCAACTTCTGTCACTATTTTATAGCAGAGACTCTGTTCACACTTGGCGAGTGGAGTTGTGCTGAATTTGTGTGGATTCTGCTGAGAACCAGCTGGGCCTATTTCATATATTCACTGGCATTCAGGGGCTGAGACTCATGTCCTGTTGCTTCTCTTCAAGCAGTGGACACAGACTGATCAATGTTCCTGTGTTATAGCAGATACTGTGAGCTGTTCTCCCTCCAGTTCTCTTCACAAGAAGTGGAGTAGTGAAAGGGCAGGATTTCTCCTGCCTTAAGAGGAATCTTAGGAGACCTGCCTTAAATAAACCATTTTGGGGAATTAAATTGACTTCAGAATTTCTACAGTCTTTTATACAGAGACTCTACAGTGTCCATAGTACATTCTAACTCAAAGGCAAAGCTGTACCCATGTTTTTGAGAACTGTGAGTCATCCTATAAGTATGTAGGAAAAGCTGGAAAAGTTAAGGTTTCTACTTCTCTCACAAGAAACCTTTTCTTGGTTATTGTTCAGTGTCCATGTATGTGGTGTAAAAATTATAATGGGTTCTTCTTGCTTGAGTAGCACACTGTCCTAGTTTTTATATGCTGTACTAATGACTAGTCGTTAGAAAATGAATATTCAGGTTTCAGCCACTTTGACCCCCACCCTTTGATAGCTGTGCAAGCTTAAGGAGTTTAACTCCTCTGTCTCTTCACTTTGCATGGCTATTTTTAATGTGGAATACTTTAGTGTGCTGGTTTTCCATGTGCAAACAGTTGTCATCAGAGTGGGAACAAATGGCTGTGGCCAGTGGTGCAAGGAACTGCCTTGTGCTGTTGCAGAGAAAGGTGTGTGGAATTGTACCCAGATTTCTGCTGCTGCTAGCTAACATAAAGCTTTTGCTTAAAAGCTTCATTTGTAAGAACGAAACAAAGTCTTGAGCGCTTGCTTGAAGTGGGATTTGAGCACAGGCTTGTCAACCTTCCTCTGAACTGGTGATTTTTTGCCTCATGCCACGGAGGAGAAGAATTAAATGTTATTTTAATATGGCTTTGAGTCCTTCCTATGTGCCTGTTCTTTTAGTTGCTTATGCAATAAATTAATCTTCAGTGCTTTAATATCTGATGTAAGGTGAAAGAGCTGCTTGACGACCCATCTTTCCAATAGGGAAATTGTCCCGTATGTATGTCCCATATAGAAGAGATGTAAGGACAGTTGGAGAAGGAATACTAATGTTCACATGTGACCAGCTATTCTCCTGTGTAGCATTCGATTTTGGGTTGGTATTATGTCAGTAAAGCTGGACTAGTAGGGGGACCTGCTAGCCTGGAGTCCAGGCAGGACCTCTGGTGTTTGTGATTTGCAGTTTCTGTGCTGCCACTTTCTCAGTTCCCTTGAGTTATGTTACAGAGCGTATTTTTAACACTTTTTTCTTTCTTACGCATATTGAAATTTGTGGAGGGTAAAATATAAAATAGCAAGAAGTGTTCTTCATCCATGCTTTTGAAAATGGAAGTGTTAAACTTGGTCCTGCTACCCAGAACTGCTGGAGAAATGCCATGTTTGAAGCGAATGGGACATCTCTGATGTGTTTCTTTTCAAACCCTTCCTCTCACCCAAGGAGCCCTTGTTGGCTCAGGCTGAAGGAGTGGAATGAGGCATTTGTGATGGAACTGCCAGTTTAGGTGTAACTCTGCCATCTAAGAGTGACCTCTAGTTAAGCTCGGGTAAAAGCAATACTGAAAATAAACGTAAATCTACTGCATGTGTATGTTCTGTGTTCTGCAGTGCAGCAGGGAAGCATGAGGCTTAAACATCTTAACCCGAGCTGAGCAGCAAAGTTAAACCTCTGCTGTGCTTTCAAGGACCCTGTTGTTGTATTTCAGAGCCAGGGTGCAATAACTGAGAAGCTGAGGAGTTTCAGCATGCACGACCTGACCACTATACAAGGAGATGAGCCCGTGGGACAGCCCTATCAGACCTTACCAGAAGCAAAAAAGAAAACCAGAGCCTCTGCAAGTGAATCTTCAGGTATGTATCTGGTTTGTTGGTTTTGGTTTGGTTTTTTTTTTTTTTTTTTTTTTTTAGATAAAAGAACAACTTACCCAAGACACAAGTGGAAAAGCAGAAATAAATTTACCCCATCTCTAAAGGGAAAAGGCCTCAAAGAATTCCACTGAAACAGAGTGGATGTGATCAAAATACAACAGTTGAGAAATCCTTCTGGAATTTTTCTTCCACAGCCACTCTGTGTAGTCATACTGTGCTCATTTACTCCTCTCTTTGCCAGATGGCAATGAGAATTCCTTGACAAAGTAAAACTTAATTGGAAGTAAAAAAATACGTAAGTGGTGTTTTCTGTGACAAATGTACACAAAGTTAAACGTGAAAATATATCGAAGCTCAATAAATAAAAAGAAAATTAATGGAAATTCCCTGGATGTGTGATGACAGATCAAAATGTCGAGTTGCTGATGGTGATAGGAGTAATGAAGGCATTGAATTGTCATATCAAAACCCAGAAGACACTGTGTGGGGACCAATATATGGCTTTGTTCAGAGATACTATTTTACTGTTATATTGTATGTATTGTTGTTGTCATCACTTTGCTCTCGAGGCTGTGATGTTTGAAGGAAGGTTTAGGTGGAAGGCTGACAACTGCACCTTGTGAAATGATGAGGCTACAGTGTAAAGGAGTTGATATTTCCCACAGAAGAAGTAGGTCTGGCCTTTTTCTTTTCACTTGAGCCTGTCATGCTCGTTGAACTTAATTGCTTCTGCTCCTGGACCCAAATCTAGGATACACCTCTCATGTTTTCTTTGAATTTGGCATTAGAATTTTAAAAGAAGGTCAAACCACAGATGGATTTAGGAAAGCTGCATAGCAATATTTTGTTGTGTTTAGCAGTATATTTTTTTTTTCATTGTGCTGGGAGTTTTGTGCAAATTGGTTGGAAAGGCCTAGTTGTAGGGCATTGTTCATAGGAGGGCTGAGCTGTCAGGATGCTTGCTGTGAAAAGCGCAAAGGCGATGGTGATGCATTGGAAAAGGTGCTACAAATAGAGATAAGGAAGTGTTGGTGTCACTGCAGACATCCCTGGTCAGAAATGGAGTAACGGATACAATTCACGTCTTCTGTATTGAAAAAGATGAATTGAAGCTATTGGAAGCAGAGGTGTGTTCCCTCTGGAATGGCAGAAGAGGTAAATCGGCCCGGAGTAGCTGTGGAGGAGGTGAATGTGGTTGTAATTTCAGGAAAACAAAAGAATTGAGGAAAAGAATCTAGTTAAGCAGAAATAAAATGTTGGCTTAAGATGAAAAGTATGCTGGTCATTAGTCAAGTTTGGTTTGGGGTCTAAAAGGTGTTCCTGAGTGTTACAGCCTGTAGGTTCTGGAATGGCCTTATAGAAGGAGAGTTTGGTGGGGGGAAGGAGGCTTTGTGACAAGGCTGTGATGGGGATTTAGGACTGTTGGACGCCAAGGAGCTTTTCCAGACGGGTTTTTAAGCAGTTTGTGCCCTCTAGTGAGAGTTTTGGGTAGTAATCGTGGTCCTGTTTTTGCAGGATGTAAACAACCCTTAACAGTACTTCGGTGTGTTACCCAGCTGAAAGGAGCTTCGGTTTTAAATATGCAGATCCTATGAATGGTTTCTATGAACCTATGGAATAGTTTGGATTGGAAAGGACCTTTAAAGATTTATCTAATGCAATTTCCCTCTCACATAGGTTATGTCCAAAAACCTTAAGTACTTCTTAGGATGACCACTGGGGTTTTTGCAGCTCAGTTTAAAGCAGAAGATGGAGGCAGACTTGGGGTTTCAGTTTTAACAAATGAGGAACCACGGCATTACACACCTATGGAATCAAGTGACCCATTCCTTATGAATGGCAGAATTAGAAGTAAGAAGCTCCTAGCATGTTCTAAGTTTTGAAATACCTGGGACACTGGCCATATAGTTTAAAAGAGTAAATGCTGTGTGCTAAAGGTGAAACTCATGGCTTTCTTAGAAATCTAAAAGTTACATCCACTTCTTATTAAACACCTTTTATAAAACTTTTTTTACAAAGGTTACAAAACGCCACTGGAAAAAAATGCTGGAGATGATAAAACAGATGAAGAGATGGAGGGGACACATTCAGAGGATGAAATGTTTGCTCAGAGAGGCCTTCGAAGAACTCAGAGCATGAAATCTGTGAAAAGTAAAGGCCGTAAAGAGGCAAGTGTGATCCTGGTGAATTGCTGAGTTTGGCTGTCCGGTGTACCTCTGTGTTCTTAATAGTGCATAAATTTACTTTTAATCTTGGAGGAGTTATCAATGATACCTAACAAATGTAGAATGCTAAATGGAGAAGCAAGTATGTGATAATAGCTGAGCTTGGAGCTTTTGTACTTTGGAGCATTCAAGGGAAATACATGAATGAAATGAACTTGAGAGAGGAACAAGGGAGAGTAGATGAAATACACTCTGTGCTTGTAATGCTCATTCTGGCACGTCCAAGCCTGAATTCCGAGGAACTGCTCACCTTGAAAGGGCCGTGGAGAGTGGTATTATCACCTACATGTCAGGCACACTTCAGCATCTGCTGTTTAATGGATTAAACAAGATTAAGAATTTTAGTTCCCACAGATATTTGGTCTGCTTTGACTCTGTGCTCCACAAAGAGATGTTTCAAGGTAGGGTTCAAAGTGCTTTATATTTGTATGTGCCACAAAATCTAAGGGTACTTCAGCATAAAGCTCTGTGGAGGCTCATAAGAGTTTATGGGTAATTCCAGGAAAACACTTGAGACTTAGTCTTTTGGCCCAATTCTGTTGAAACTACATCTTATTCAGTCATAGGTAGATTCTCTTAATGAAACTGTGGAGTGTCCAAAGCACATTTAAAGACCTTTGCTAAACTGGATTAGTGGAAAGGTAAATCATATTTCTGCCTGATGTGACTCAACTCCTTGTTGTGATTTCATTTCTCCCCTCAGATACGATACGGATCCCTGAAATACAGAGTAAAGAAGAGACCTGTTGTCTACTTCTGAGTGCATTGCACAATGCCTGCAAGACAAACTGCTGTACTCTGATAACTTGAATTCAGTGTGTCAAGTGTTACAGACCTGTGTATGATTCATATACGAGTATGTGCTGGATAGATACAGTAGGACTTGGTTTTGTGAGCCCAAGTGACGGGATAAAGTATTGCTCTGCTCTTCTGTAATTGCTTATTGTTTAGATTTAAATCTGGACAAGTTATGGTGTGAATTTCAGCACTCCTCAAAGGGGGGGGGTTAATTGGTAACAAGAGACAGCCTTTTGCCAGAGGTACTGAACTGACAGAAATAACTGCGACTCCAGTTGAATTAGCGGAAGTTGTAAGTATTTGGAGCTTGTGAAAATGGAACCCTTAGTGTCCCCAAGTTTACATGGACAGATAGATATACTTGAAATATTTTCCTGAACTACAATTCCTGAAAAGGCCTTTGTGTAATTTTTAAATGTACAGTTTTGAGGACAGTGGATGATGGTGGGAAAGGAAAAGGAAAAAGGTGAGGTTAGATAGGATACATGCTAAACATCATCATCTTGCATCATGTTGCCAAGCTTAACAAATTTATATAATTCTAATAGGTGCAAACTGGGGGTACATATAGCACTTTATGCAAAACTGTGTAGTTTTGCACACTCTTAATAATTGACAACTGCACATGTAATTTTAGTGACTTGATAGGTTGAATGCCAGCAATTCTTGTATTTTTAAAATTTATTGCTTAAGTACAGTTAGGATGCTGTAGATAATTGCTACTAACAATATTATCAGGTGCCTTTCTGTGTATTATAAGGCTGTGTGGGTTTTGTCTGTGTGGGGTTTTTTGGCTCTTTTTTTTTTTTAATTTTGTTTGTGTCCGTCTTCCTCCTTTACCTAGAGAAATGTAACATCATTTAAGTCAGTTTTTGGTTAGAATTGTGGTAAGTGAAACTTGTAGCAATTCCAGTGCTAGACCTCAGGGATCTGCTCAGCCCATCAGCTGTGTGTTAGAAGTCATGCCAACATGAAGGCATGTGTGACAGATGAGTCAGGCCCTGGTTTGGTTTTGCTCTACATTGCTTTAAGAATGAATATATATATATTTTAGAACATGTGTGTATATTTCATATCATATGTGGATCCTAAAATGCTCTGTGTAGTACTTTCTTTTATTGCTAGAGTTATTACTAAAATATTTGCATATAAATAGCTTTTTCTGAAAGTCTAGTTGATTTAGTCAGCCATTCCATAACCTAGAGTCCCATTGCATATCTGCACAGAGATTAATTTTGGAATATCCTTCAAGGCAGGGACTTGTGAAAATGACTTTTTTAGGTCCTCTTTGGTTCTATTTTCTGCAATTCTGAGAATTAGGCTGATTCTGGTTTTCTGTGTGACTGTATTTGTGCTGTGGATTCAGGGAGAAACCACCCACTTTTTTGCAGATAGTATTTTATTACATATCATGGGGAGAGATGGTGTTGCTTTCCTTGAAGAGAAAATGGCATGTGACTTGTCTTACCCTTGGATCTCTGACTCCAGCCCTTCCCCCAGCTACTGACAGTCATCGGCAAGTCTATTGCACTGCTCCTAAACATGTTCCCAAGGCTTGAGCCACTGCAGTTCTTTTCCTTGGTTACAGCTGCAGTAGTTCCCTGCTGGGGGGCACTTTCTGCCCTGGTGGTACATACTGGCGTTGGGAGTAGCCTCCTGCATCCTTCAGGCCAGGGCTGGGATCGCGTGGCTACAAGTGCAGCTGGTGTGTGTGGCACTGCAGCACTCCCTGGCTGTGAGGGGTGTCTGTGAACCCAGTGCAAAGCTGTGCTCAAGCACCAGCACTGATGGCACAGTGCTTTAACGTATCCAAGCTTTAATATACCCAAGGAAGTTCAGTGCTGTAGTGACAAGTCCCAGCCGTCCATGTGTGATGAAAAGTCTAAAGCTTGGATTGCTTTGCTCAAAGACACATATCAGAAGGCAGGAAGGCTGCTCTCTCCTGAGTGAGCACAGTGCAGAAATCCTGTCCTCTAGCCAAGACTACACCTTGTGATCCTGCGTTTACAAGGAGCTGCTGTCTGTGGGGAGGGAGTGATCACAAAGGCAGCCTCCCCAGGGTGTGGGAGTCACTTCTGCCCCAGGAATGTTTGCCCTTGTCATCTGTTTCCATGAGTGCAGGGAGAGGCTATGTGGGTGTGTTAAGGTATGTCAGACCTTAGAGCAAACTGAAGCTTTTGCATTGGCATCTCCCCCCTCTCTGAACATTTGACTAACCTGGGATGGTATCTCTGACTTACTGTCCAGATGAGCATCCTCCTTGCGCGCTCGCTGCCACATTTTGCTGTAACTCATCATGCTTGTTTTTATCAGCAAGCATGGCAATGAAACGATCATTTTCCTACAAATCAGAATGCTGCATGGAGGAGCAGGGTAAGCCCTTCTTCCAGAAATACAGTTCCTGTTACAGGTTGATGTAGATCCTCTTTTGGGGGTTGTGTTTTGATCATGCTTCTAGAGCTAGAGATCATTTGAGTGTTTTGGGCTCTACCACACTCGTGTCAGGAAGTTGCTCTTTGTGTCTCTATGTACCTGAGGCTGTAACTTGGGGCAGACTTAACTTGCCAACTCAACTGGCTAAGTAAACACTTTCTGAACCTTGCATGGAAGTAGGAAAGCTGGCAGAATTATTCATATTCCTTACTGTTTCCATATAAATGTACTTTGTTTCTCTCAGATGCTGTCTTAAGTGACCCAGCTCCCAGGGTTTTCCTACTTGTTTTGTTCATGTCCAATATCCAACTGTAAAAGTCTTTTCTTGACAGCCTGATTTTGCTCTTTGAATTCATCCTGAGACTGGTTCACTGTATTATCTTAATTTTTTTCTTCTTGCTGTTCTTTGTCAGCTGATGCTTGGCAGAGCACAATGGCATGATTAGCTTTCCTCCCAATTTGCTTGTTGAGTTTAGTTTGGTTTTGAAATATTACACAATCATTTAAACTTTGTGCACAGAGCATTTTCAAAGTTTTCTTGCCTTAGCAACCGCAGAAGTTATCTGTCTAGCTCTTGCCAGTAAGCTTGTTGGAAAAAATGTTAAAAATTGATGTTTACTTTAACATTCTGTTTGGTCTTGGACTGTAAACTGTAGTTCCTGTCAAATTGGATAACCTTCTGCTCAAAGCATTCCCTGAGAATTGATGGACAGCCACCAACAGGACTGCTAATGTAGTTAAACAAAAACTTACACAGAGGTTAAAGGTGCTTTAAAAGAGAATATGTATTTCTGTTTAAATCATATCAAGGGTTCAAGCCTTTCCAAAATATATGTGAACTGACTCAGAGTTCTGAGCAAGAGCCTACTGTACAGGTTAAAACACCCAGTTTGAGATGAGGATTAAATTGATGGCCTCAGCTGCAAATAAGCTTAGGCCAGACTCTGATTACAATGTAATTGCCAATATTGTGGATTTCTTTGGTATATGAAAGTAACTGAATAATATCCAAGATACATTTTACAAACTAAAATGAATTTTAAGTGAACAGAAGATGACTTGATAAAAGAGAATGGTGAAGAAAATGCTGGATGCATTTAAAACTCTCTTCATGACAAAAATGTGTTTTATTTTTGGTGTTGCTTTTATTAATGGGAAGCTGGTATTTTTAAGTATTTTTCTACAAAGATGTGTATGTGCAAAGGCAATACTTTAACATTTTTCAAGAACTTGTATTTTTAAATGCTATAGACCAGAGACTGTCTACATTTGGACTGAAGTTAGTAGCTTTAAAAAATGCAATGTAAGCTTTAATTTTTATATTGTAATAATAACTTGCTGACAACTTGTTTACATATTTGTAGGAGGGAAGGCTTTGTTATGCATTGACTTACCTTGATGCTCTCTCTAATAAATGCTGCTTTGAGCAGGATGCAATGGATATTTTATCACTTGAATTACAATTAACAAACCAGTCAGTATGTGATCTGTGTTCTGTTGTTTATCATAATGGTTCCAGCACCAAAACAACCCATCTGACCTTTGGAGAGACTTTCTAAAAAAACTCTTTGAAATGTGACTGAACTGCCTTGGAGGTTCTGCCGTGGAGCCTGAAGCTGATTTACACTGAAGTGAAACCTAACCTGGGAAAGGCGACTTGAAAATGGTACAATGGTACCTGTTTGAGATGTTTGGTTCAGAGTAAATTCAAATTGAGATGTTTCGTGTCCCAAAAATTACACTTTGCTGGGGAACTGTTGGACAGTGAACTGATTTGGGTTTGTATTTCCTAGGCACGGTTCTTGTGGTGACCCAGAGAAGGAAGGTGAACTTAGCCCTTTCCTTTCCAAACAGCTCAAATAAGCTGCTAACGCCCCTCCCAAAACCCAATCCAAAACCTCAGTGACCATGTTCTCTGGACCTTGTTTGCAAGGCTTCCTGACTTACTGCCTCAAAGGAAAGAATTTCTTAATTATGTTAATTGAGGAGAAAGACTTGAGAGACAGTAGCAATAAATATAAGCACTATGAAAATCTATCTGACTGTAAGGGACCTTGCAGTGGTGCAGTTCCTCATGTCAGAGCAGTTCATGCAGTACAAACCCCATGCCAAAAACTTGTGGATGTCAGAAAACAATGCTGACCTTTTCTCCTTTATTTGTTCAGCTGATGTTTAGCAGGTAGCAGGAACATTCCTGAATGTGGGCTAAAACCTGTCCTGCTGTGTAACGTGATGCTGGTGAGACCCATTCAGAGATTGTAAAACAGTGCTGGTATGTATGTCTTAGGCTGAAATGTTAAAGATGAAGCAGATGCAGCAACAATGGGGACAGGGGTTTTTTGGCTCTTATTTTTGAGTCCTTCACACTAACATGAGAAAACAGATGTTGGAATATGAGGGGAAACTTAGAAGTTCTTGTAGAATCAGTAGACTTGCAAAATTACTTTTGTCCTTTCTGTAGCTGTATTCAGGGATGGAACAGGAGCCTGTCTTATGTCTGCCTGCCTTTGCCAAGGTGCAGTGATAGATTGCTCCATCTGAATTAGGGCAGGAATCACAAAAGCAGCCGGAGCAGAGACTACAATGACCTCAGAACGTACGGTTTCACTGCTGTCTGCCAATGTACAGTGGCTACGTGGATGAGGAAGCTTACAAATTATTTAGAAACTTCCTTTTTTCCTGGCTGTCCCAGTTCCAAGGTAAGCAGCACTTTGACCCTCACTTATCTGTTCCTGGGCAACCAGCTTGCTCTGTCATGTGGCACCTGCTGCTTCCTCAGGGAGCTGTGCTGTGACAGCCAATCTTTCTACTAATTTTAGTTCTCCTGGAATAAGAATACTAAGAGGAGGTCATCCTAACTTACTGCCTCAAAGGATTTCTTGATAGGGCTGAGGAGAAAGACTTAAAAAAGAACCCAAAGCAAAACTAAAACCCTGTATAAAGTAAATGGAATAGTAAAAGCTGCACCTTCAAGTGTAATGGTAGGAAAAATGCAAATATAACTGTGTGTTACAGTATTGAAGGAATTGCACCAAACAAGGCCACTCACTGCTTTTGTCAAACACACCTTAATTAATGCTAGTTCATGTCTCTATTCTTAATACTAGACTTGCCAACTTGAAAGGAGTTTCCCCTGCTGTTTATAGGGTGTGGAGCTTTTTGGTGTCATTCTGCAAGCTGGATGAAAGCCACAGGGTGAAGAGAGCAGTTATGGTCGTTCAAATTGTTTATTGAAGTGGCAGGGCAGCCTCCTGGTTCAGTAGGTGCCCAGTTACCACATGGCCACAGACAGCAGCCCGGGGAAAAGGCTACTGAGGAAAATTAACCTTTGGTAGCAGCCTGCAATTATCTAGTCTGGGTGAAATCCTGATGAAAAACACTGCTTCTCTTAAAATCCAGGCTATGAAAGGGGGGAGAGCTGCTCCTGTTTTCAAACAGCTCTGGAACACAACTGCCGGGCTGTTCTGCTCTCCTCCTTCGTGTCTCCCGCAGCACCCCGTGATTGCCTTGTTGCTGGAGGAGGAGATGTGGCCATATCCTGGAGCAGCATCCCGCCTGGACCCACCCCGTGCCTTGGCAGCCTTCCCTGCCGGAGCGGCGGGGCGGTTGTTGCGCAGCGCCCGGTGCGGATGCTCGGCGCTCTGCCCGCCCCGTTCGGCGGCCGCGGCGGAGCTCTGGCTCTAAACCCACCCTGCAACTCCCCGGCGGGCCGGGGCCGGCCGCGGGTGAGGCTTTACGGGCGGGGCGGGGCTCGGCTCGGCTCAGCGCGGCCGGGCGCCGCTCCGGGCGGGCCAT